>CM029377.1:20152199-20199699 GCA_017165825.1 Hepsetus odoe
TGGTGAGGTCTCGTTTTCAGAGTGCTACTGAAATGGATGCACCCTCCAAGTTCTTCCTTGGCTTGGAGAAAACCAATGGGCAGAATAAACACATTTCTTCTCTGTTTTCTCCTCAGGATCAGGAATTGACCCATGAGGATGAAATCCGGAGAAGAGCTTTTAGTTTTTACCAGAAGCTGTTCAACAAGGAACTTTCAGCTGATGAACACTGCCTGAGTGCCTTCCTTGATGGATTGCTCAAGGTACATGCTGACCATTTTGCTGGCCTTGATGGTGAGCTGACGAAGGCGGAACTCCATTCTGCTCTACAGGGGCTGGAGAATGGTTGGGCGCCGGGTATAGTCTCCCTGTGGAGTTCTTTAAGGCTTTCTGGTCTGTCCTGGGGGATGACCTGCTGGAAGTACTGAGTGACAGTTTCTCTGGGGGAACTCTGCCGTTGAGTTGTAGGAGAGCAGTGATCACTCTGTTGTCTAAAAAGGGGGATCTGCAGCATATCAGCAACTGGAGACCTGTCTATTTGTTATGTGCTGACTGTAAGATCCTGTCCAGAACACTTGCTCTGAGACTGAAAACTGTTATGGAGTTTGCGGTGCATTCAGATCAGATGTACTGTGTTCCTAGCAGGTCCATCCACGACAATATTGCTCTAATTAGTGATGTTCTGGACTTCTCCAGAGTATTGGGGATCAAGACTGGGTTTGATTTCTCTAGATAAGGAAAAAGCGTTTGACAGGGTTGAACATCAGTAGTTGTTTTAAACTCTCTGTGTATGCTGAAGATGTTGCTGTTTTTATAAATGGCCAAAGTGATTTTAATAAACTACAGGAACTTGTTTCAGCTTTTAATGTGGTTTCCTCAGCGAGAGTGAACTGGGCCAAAAGTGAGGCCCTCCTTGTTGGGGACTGGGGTCACTCCAAGCCTGACCTTCCTGCTGGGTTGCAGTAGAAGAGGGGTGGACTGAAGTACCTAGGTGTGCATCTTGGTAAGGCTGCTTCAGTCCAGAGAAACTGGGATGGACTGGTGGACACAGTGCTGTGTCGGCTGGACAGGTGGATGTGGCTCCTTCCTCACAGCCGCATATTTTAAGCACATTGGTGGACTTTGACTGGACTGTGATCTGTTGATGACAGATACGAAGCAGCTGGATCTTTGTGGACTGTCACCGTTTTACAGCAGTGTTTTTAGAGCCTGGAAACATTTTAAGTGTGTTTTTTCCTCTGTCCTCTCTACACTGGCTACTGGAGAAGCCCCTAGTGTTTGGGGCTCATTTAGATATGTCCTGCGATTCTCTTCCCGGCTTAGCAGCGAAACTGCGAGCTGGAAAGATGATCAAGTTCCGGGACATTGTGTCAAAGACTGGATGGGGATTAAAGAACGTGGTGGCAGTGGCGTCTTCACTATAGATTACATCACACAGGTATGTGGAGAACTTTACTACTGCATTATGGGACACACTAAAGGCAGTGGACAGAGAATGTTTAATGGATTATTGGACTGGCAACAGCGTACCCAACGAGGAGGACCAGTTTCCGGCCTGTAGACTATCTGTGGATTTTAGTGACTGTGAGCTGTCTGGCAGTTTACTGGACATCACAGGATGTACAGACTTGAACATGCAGGCTGTGAGCAGTAAAGTTTTTATCACTGTGCAGTGAAGGCTATTCACAAACTGAAATTATGTAAGTGGGTGGACACTGTCTGGAGGGCCAAACTAAAATTCGGTGAGGACTGTAAGCCAGTGCGGAGAGTCCTTTATAAACTGCCACTGCAGAAAAGAGTGGGAGACCTCCACTGGAGGCTGCTGCACAGAGCCATAGCTGTCCGTTCCTTTGTTTCGATTTTAAATGAGAATGTTACTGACGCCTGTGTGTTCAGTCAGACCTGAGAGACGGTTTTCCACTGTTTTAATGAATGTTTTAGGTTGAAGCCGCTGTTTTGAACTCTGGCCAACGTTTTTACTCTCTTTAGTGAATGTTTTAATGAAATTGTGTTTTTTTGGTTATAAATACAGTAGAAAACAAAAGGTGAAAGGTCAGTTACTGAATTTTATGATCCGGATGGCCAAATATACAATTTATGTCAGCCGCCAGTCTGTGCTGGAACAGGGTTCGAGCGGTGAGGTGCTGCCAGTGTTTAAGGGTTTGGTCAGGTCCAGGATTCTGGTGGAATTTAATTTTTATAAGGTGATGAGAGATCTGGACAGCTTTGAACTGAAGTGGTGCTACAATGAAGCCCTGTGTTCACTGTGTGATGGGACTGTGTTTTTTTCTGGAGAACTGAAATGACCCCCCCCTCTTTTTTTTCCCGCCCCCCTCTCCCTTCCCCCCCTTGTACTAATGAGTGTTTGTTACACTAAGTCATGATGATGTACTGATGGACCTTGGATATTGTTAAACAAAGTGTGTATTTTCAAATTCAAATTCTCTCTCTCTCTCTCTTTCTCTCTCTATCTATCTAGCTGTCTATGTCTCTCTTTCTTTCTGTCTCTCTCTCTCTCTTTCTCTCTCTCTCTCTCTCTGTCTGTCTCACACGCACACACATACACACACACTCTCACTCTCTCTCTCTGTCGGTCTCACACACACACACACATACACACACTCTCACTCTCTCTCTCTGTCGGTCTCACACACACACACACACTCTCTGTCTCTCTTGTGCTCTCTCTCTCTCTCTGTCTGACTCTCTCTGTCTCTCTCTATCTCTTTCTGAGTGATGGAGGACGAGTGGAGTGACTTGGAAAGATCTAGGCAGCCTAATTAGCTGTCATTTATTGAGGAAAAAGTGTGTGTGTGTGTGCGCATGCACTAATGACCACATGACAACATTGGCAACGACATGATGCAAAACATGATATTTCGATGTGGAAATAATCACCTTGTTATCGTCCTCCGTCTCCTGCCACCACGTTCTCTTCCAGGTGTCTGATCCACTTGTTTGGCGGTGAGAACCTGGCGAGGAACCTCATCAGGTTCTATTAACCAGTACATACCAAATATAAACACATTTAGTCTCATTTTTGCTCATTAACCAGCATTTTACTCCCTCTGTCTTTCTGGCTGGGGGGACACCCATTCCTCGTTACTCTTATGTTGATGAGTCCTAAATAAGTGCTCGTAAATGAAGTGGATGAATTAATGAACATGTGCAGTGAGGGAATCTGCTTGTTAGTGCTCCTCAGCGTCCCCTTGATGGACTGTGTCCTCAGTGGGGACAGAGTGATGCAAAAGTTTGATCATCTCTGTCGTTCTGCTTTAATGGAAATGTATCGGAACCACTGCGCCATTAGTCGCTGTCTGGGTAGGATGATGGGACTACCTGACAGACAATTGTGTCCCATTAATGATGTCTCTGCTCTGACATAGACACAGATGGTGGAATCTCTAGTGAGGAAGACCAGTGCCGGAGTCTAGGGGTCCTGCTCTGGAGTTGGGGGGGGGTCCTATCCTGGAGTCTGGGTTGTCCTGTGCAGAGGTCAAGGAGATCCTGCTTGGTAGTCAGGGGGGTCTTGGCTTGAAGTTGAGGGGGTCCTTTCCTGGAGTCGGGGGTGGTTCTGTCATAGAATTGGGGGGTCCAGATCTGGAGTCTGGGTTGACCTGTCCTGGAGATGTGCAGGTCCTGTCCTGGAGTCAGGGGGGGTCCTGTCCTGGAGTCGGGGGGGGTCCTGTCCTGGAGTCGGGGGGGTCCTGTCCTGGAGTCTGGCTTGTCCTGTTCTAAAGTCATGGGGAGTCAGGTCCTGGAGTCAGGGAAATCCTGTCTTGAGGTCATGGGGTGTGTGTGTGTGTGTGTTTGTGTGTGTGTGTGTTTGTGTGTGTGTGTGTTTGTGTGTGTGTGTGTGTGTGTGTGTGTGTGTGTGTGTGTGTGTGTGTAAAACTGAAGCCTGCCATGCTGAGTTAGGAAGAAGATAATCACACACACCTGACAGCTTAGAACAGCCTGAGGGTAAACGCCTGGAGCCACACACATACACACACACACACACACACATACACATACTCTTGTCTATTAGTGACTGAAGCAGGTTAACCTTCAGTCATACTATTTCATTCACACACACACACACACACACACCCCTCCACACCCACACACGTCAAACTTCTCTTCTCCTTCAGAACAAAACTTGCTGTATCTTTAAGACTGATTTATGTAGGGCTGAATGGGCTGAATTAAACTGCTGTAGACCAAATGGGCAGGGCTAACTGTGGGATCCACTGTGTCTTCCTTCCACCCTGAAAGTATCTTTCTAATGGTGGACATTCCTCTACTGTCTGAGACAGGAGTCTCTGTCTCCACAGCATGGCTTTAAGCCAAACTCACCTGGAACAGGAAGTGCGGGGCCCATGAAACAAACAGGGCCCATCTGGTCGCTATGGCGATGGACTACATCAGCGGGTTTCACCCAGAGAACCCTGAGCTCCAGATCAGGACCATCCATCCCACTGATCTGAGTTACCCTGCCAAACACACACACACACACACACACACACACACACACACACACACAGCACTCTACAACAGTGTGTGTGTGTGTGTGAGAATGATATTAGCATTCATGGCTTGACTCCTTCTGTGCAGATTCTGTTCTGCCTCATGGCATCGATAAATGACACACACACACACACACATACACGCACAAAGGGCAGGATATTGTTTTCACTTTTTTTCTGCGAAGGACTGATCTCACAAAAAGATATTGACACAACCCACAACCCACACACTCTACACACCCTCTACACACACACACACACACACACTATCACACTACAAACACTCTATGCACACATACTATACACACTGCACACTATAAACACAATACCCATATTCACCCTACACACACACACACACACACACACACACACTATATACACACTCTGTACACATTGCGCACACTCTAGACAGACACTATACACTGCACACTTTCCACACACACACACACTCACAATCACTTTACACACTACACACACTCTATGCACACTACAAACTATAAACACAATGCTCCATATTCACACTACACACACACTGTACACTGTAGACTATGAAACCACACACTGTGCACACAGTAAACACACCACACACACGCAACACACTCTGAAAGTACACAGTATATAATTTCCGCCGCTCGGTGGTTTAAAAAAGCGCCGCTGGTTCTGAGGAGTGTAATTTTACAGATCTTTGAAAATGACTGGAGATGATAGAGGCATTTAGAGTAAAAGGTTTTTTTGGGACCGAGCGGAGCTGAAACCAGCCGTCCGACCTGCTTGGTGTGGAGGAGCCGAGCGAGGAGATGAATCACGGCCGTAATGACGGAGCTGCTGTCATTTAGAGCTGTAATCTCTGAAATAGGGCTCCATAAATGTGAAGAAGCACATGGCGCTCCCTGCAGAGCAGCGATTAGAGCTTTGGAACCCTGCACTAGCCCCACCTGGTCACCCTGCACCAGGGCTGGACACCTTTGCCACTCTTCATCTGAGATCAACCCATCCATCAGTTGATTTCATCAAGAACATTTCCAAAAATCCTGACAAAAACAAACCCACATCACCTTTATAAAGCACTGGTTCCTTGATGTGTCTGTTCTTATGACTGATATTGCTGAATGATGGAGTTTATATAGAAGAATGATGGTGTTTGGTGAAGAATGATGGTGTTTGATGAAGAATGATGGCGTTTGATGGAGTATGATGGTGTTTGATGGTGGGGAATGATGGTGTTTGATGGGGAATGAAGTTTATAATGGGGAATGATGGTGTTTATAGTGGAGAATGATGGGGTTTGATGGTAAATGATGGTGTTTATAGTGGAGAATGATGGTGTTGGAGAATGATGGTGTTTGGATGGAGACAGGTGGTGTTTGCTGGACAATAACAGGGTTTTGGTCTTTAATGATTTATCTGTTGATCAAAATAATTTTTAGTCTCTTCAGAATCATATTTTGCCTCCTGAGCTTCAAGCTGAAGGACAATTTGTGCTCCTGTGTTCAATAAAGCACATCCAAAATCAAACATTCCCACCTGTCATTCTTAGTCCCTGTGAGAAGGAAATCAAATTTAGATCAGAATTATGTAAATTAATTAGATTCCTTCACAGATCGCTCTGACTCGATTGGCTGCACATTTTATGAAGGCTTGTCAGGAGTTTCCAGTCTCTGGGTTTCAATCATCAGATGTCTTTCTCAGAGCTTTAGGAGAAACATAACGTTTGATCGAGTAATTTTACATGAAATAGGAAAAAAAAGTCTTTATTTAAAACATGTATTTATAGAACTGGATCAGAGAAGGTAGTGAGACCAGCTATGTTATAGGAGATGGAGAAGGTAGTGAGACCAGCTTTGTTATACAGGTTTAAGAAGGTGATGAAAAGACAGGTGGTGGAACTGGAGGTGTCAGAGATTATGGATAGGATTAAGGACAAGTATATTAGAAGGACAGTGTTTTTGTGTCTCATTTTCAGTACAGTCTCTGTACCTGAGCAGTTCTCAAAATCTTCCTGAAGGACAGTGTTTTTGTCTCTCATTTTCAGTACAGTCTCTGTACCTGAGCAGTTCTCCAGATCTTCCTGAAGGACAGTGTTGTTGTCTCTCATTTTCAGTACAGTCTCTGTACCTGAGCAGTTTGATTGTTTTTTGTTGGTTAATCCACTCAGTGATCTACGTCTGAACCTTCAAGCAGAAGAAAGGATCTAACATAAGACATGAATCAGTGAAGAAAGGTGCAGATGATTCCAGATGATCAGGACTGTGAAAGAATTGAATTGAATTGAATTGAACTGAAATGAATTGAATAGTGAGAAACGGACAAATGTCCCTTGTTCAGCTGTCAGTCTGATTTGGTGTGTCATACATTTCTCATGTATAATAATAATGATCTTACTGAGAACTAATGACCTGCAACAATGTTTCTGATCGACTGGAGCACACACACACACACACACACACACACACACACACACACACACACACACACACACACACACACACTCACACACACACTGTGGACTGGTAATGGGATGTGTGTAAATCTCTGATTTACATTCAGCTCAGCAACAAGATTGTCTGACAGGATTGATGTTTACCATTTCACCATTTCATGTCCACTCTCTCTATGGGTCTCTCTGTTTCTCTCTCTCTCTCTCTCTCTCTTCTTTCTGAAGGAACAGAAACATTGCAGGTGTTCAGTCCAACTCCTCAGTGTTCAGTGCTTTAAACAGACAGTAATTACAGGACAGAAGGAAACATCCTCACCAGTCAGATCCTGCTTTGTGTCACAAACCATTAGTGTCTTCAACTCGTCTACTTGTCTCCCTAAAGTAACACAACCCAATGGGGTTTGGTTTCCTCATTTTTTTTTCCTGATTTTTTTTCAGACCATGTAAATGGACATGGAATTTCTTGCTTTTCTCATGTTAGGTGTCTCCACAGCAAATTGCCCTTTTTCATGTCTTCCTGTCCTCCACACCTTCCTTTTTCACATCTGCATGTCCTCTCTCACCATGTCCATAAACCTCCTCTTTGTCCTTCCTCTTCCTCTTTCCTGGCAGTTCCATCTTCAACATCCTTCTCCTGATATACTCCTTGTCCAACAGAATCTCACTTCTCTCACTTTGTCTCCAAACAGTCCAACCTGAGCTTTCCCTCTAATGGATTACATATGTAGAATAATCATTTTGGGCTGGAGGTAAATCAGCCCCATCTGATTAAATTACATATTTTTCATAAAAATGTGAAATTAATTAATTTCTTTGTCCACAGCAAATAAAACCCTTTCTTATTTTGTCCATTTATCCCATCCCTGGACTTATCAGTGCCACCTGTAGAAACACCAGTAACTACCAGGACATTAAGAGGAGGATTAAAAAATAAATAAAAATAAAAAAACACACCCTTTCATGGCTGTCATGACAGTCCTGAGGAACAAATGTCTTTGGAACAAAAACCAGTGGCGGCTGGTTGGCATGATTGCACATCGTATTATTTCCACAGAAACACTTTTCTGTTCAGTCAGGACCGTAATTGGTCGTTTCCTGCCTCAGTCAAACGCATAGACCTGCAGAATAAACAGTGAACATATCAGAGTGTTTGTATTGTTTTTAAAACATTGATAGAACGATCAAACATTGTTTAGGGTGAAAGAGTCCAACTTGTAAGACTCAGAACAGGAGGATGGGACAGGAGAAAAACTCAGAGATTACTGGTTTTCAGTCGTGAAAAATAGAGGTTTTGTGAAATTAGACATGATTATTATTATTTTTTTTTATATTAGCAATTGGGGATTGTATAAACAATAAAATAAAGGACTATTTTAGTGATTATGTTAGGGGTTGTTTAGTGGTTGTGTTAGGGGTCATTGTTTGGATTATATTTGGGATTATATTTGATATTATGTTATGGGTTATCATGGTGATTATATTAAAGATTATATTAGAGTAATTTTATGGTTTTTATTAAGAATTATGAGTTATCTGAATAATCAAGATTAGGCTGGAGGACATCTGTGTCACGGTTAGGTTTCTTTTATGTTACGCTCATCGGGGCAAAGGTGTGCTTCATTGGGGCTGGCTATTTAAGCCCCGATGAGTCAGAACAGAGTGTGGCTCATTCATGAAGGTTAAGCCTTACGTTAATGGTGGTTTTGGTAGTTCCTTGTATATTGGTTTTGGTCACTATGAATAATAAAGTTATGTTTCTGAGTCCTAGCTCCCTAATGATGTCCTACCTGCACCCCTTTCTGCAAGTCACTTGCCTTTCTGCAAGTCACTGTTGGTATAATAATACCAACAACAACAATAATAATAATAATGTTTATTATTATTGTTGTTGTTAATGTTATTATTATTGTTATTATTGTTGTAAATATTTAATTGTTTAATTGTTAGAATTATTATTTACAGAACAGTCTGGCAATTTTTATTTATTTATTTTAATTTGGAAAGTGATCACTGATTCATTAATGGAGGAGACAACAGGTGAGACATCATGTGACCTAATTAAAAGACAAGAATGAAGGACAGTGTGTGGTGTGGACAGCAGGCTTGTCACATATGTGGTGTTTCTGTCACGTATGAGGTGTTTGTCACATGAGGTGTTTTGGGTACGCTAGAGGGCACTTTGTTTTGACTGAGCACACCTGAGCTCATGAAGGCACAGGTGTGCATCGTTGGGGCTGACTATTTAAGCCCCGATGAGTCAGAACAGAGCGCGGCTCATTAGTTAGGCTAAGCCTACAGGCAATGTTGGTTTTTGTATTTGGTAATCTGGCAGCTTGGTTTAGACTGCAGTTCCTCCGTTCTTGGTTTTTGATTAGAACTGCAGTCCTTGCTTCTTGTTTTTGTACTTGTGAATAATAAAACTGTGTTCCGAACTCCTGGCTCCGCACTGGCGTCCTTCCGGCACCCTGCCACCGTTACAGAAATGAGCCACCAAAACCGGGACGTCAGGAGCCGTGAGGAGTGGCTGGAGGAGCTAGAGCGAGCACTCCCTCGCTGGAGTTCGGCGAACGGCTGAAGGAGTGCAGTCGAGCGGAGAGGGTGGTACAGGCCGTTGTAAAGGTAATGTCACTGGGGCGATTCCTCGGGGAAGAGGCTTCGTTCGCGCCCCTTTCTTTACCGGCTCCTGCTCTCCACCAACCGCAATGCCGGAAGTCGGTGGAACCCGCCTCCTTCACCACTCACAGCGCCCCGTCCGAGGAGACAGCGCCGTGCAGCCAACACAGCGGTCCGTCCGCGGAGACAGCACCGTGCAGCCAACACAGCGGTCTGTCCGCGGAGACCCCGCCCTATGTGAAACGCGGCGAAAAAATGGCGGATACGCTGCGGATACAAAGAAAGAAGGGCAAGAGGCCCGCACCTGGCACAGTACACAACCCCAGCTCCTCAAACCCGTCTGCTGAGCAGAGGGTAACAGAGGAACCGTTTCAGGTAAGAGAATTAACCTCGAAAATTCAGAAATTAGAACATGAACTACAGGAATCTCAGAAGGTCTGGCTGTCTGTTCTGGGCGCAGAGAGACAGAACAAAAACGTTTTAGTTGAGCAGCTTCAGAAAATGGAGGCTGAGCTCCTCACCAGGGATCAAGTACTCTGTACACGGAACCAGGATCTGGACGCCCTGAAAACAAAGTGTAAGAAATTGGAGGATGAAAACGCCTCTCTTCAGGCTGTGAAACACCAGCTGCAGGTGAGCCACCAGTTTCAAGTACATTCCCTTCAGGAGGAACTAGTTACAGTAAATGGGGAACTTCAGGAAAAGCAGGCTAGGTACCTAGAACAGGAGAAAGTCTGTAAGGATCTCAGTGAACAGATACTTTGGCTAACCGAAAACTTGAACAGCACCCAGGAGGATTTCAGGGCTGAGTCAGAAAGACTCAGACAGGCCAACTTGAAGCACAGTGCACTTCTCGCAGACATTCACCTACGAGAGGATCAGATCAAACAACAGAGGGAATTGCTGGTGAGGCTCAACCAACAGCTGGCAGAAAGCAAGACCTCTGTTCTGCAGATAACCAGCTCAACCACCCATGAAAGACTGAAACACGAGGAGGAGCTCACCACTCTGCGTTCTCAGCTTGAGGAGACCAAAGGACTCTTGTCTCTTTGCCAGAGTGAAAGGGAGAGAGAGGTTTTAGCTCACGACAATGGTGAGCTTCGAGTAGAGGTCAGTGGACTCATGCAGGAGCTGAAGCAGGTGCATGGCAACAATGCCGCTCTGCAGACAGAGCTGGAAAAAGCCAGGAGGGAAACCAGAAAACCCACTGATTCACAGGACCCACCCAGAGAGTACGGTCAAGGAGGGCAGGTAATCCACAGTTTTATATGTTTGAGTTTGAACAAGAAACTAAGAATGCCCTGTGGTTATGAGAACCTGGACTCCGTGAGACTCACCCTGCAGGTACATGGAGCAGAGTGTCACAGGGCCAAGAGGGACTCTTTTATGAACCACAAAGATTCGTCTGTGTTTAGCTCTCTTTCAGACCCTTTCAGGCCAAGGCTTTCCAGTGAGTCGGACCATTCCTCACGGGACCCCCAGGATGAGTCAGGGAGGACAAGGCGTTTCCCTACCGCCAGCTCCTTGACCGAGGTACCCATAACGGTTAGGTCTCTTCTGAAATCACCCGCATTGATTTCTGCTTTTGGACACTGGCAGAGAAAGCCTCTGGTGGAGATCCTTTCCACAGATACTTCAGGTAAGAATATAACCTGAAGTAACCTATGTATCACAACAGAGAAGACCCAGAAATTAAGATTCGGGATTATGTCCTCTCCACATTCCCTGTATCAAGGGGGAAAACTAAGATTACTCAGGTTTCAGCGGAGAGCAGGGGATTCTATCGGCCTATTCGGCAGGGACTTCTTAGTGAACCTGTTCTGAACATACCCGTACATATTGCTGAAACTGTATATGTTCCCTCCGCCCAGTCAAAGTTACAGAACCAGACAACCACATCAAGAAATCTGACTCCCGGTCTGGTTCATCATCAACCATGTCCATCTATTACCTCAGGCATCATCTCTGGAACAGACTGCCCTTCATGGATCTCTTCCCTTGTTTCAGTGCATTCCGTAAGTAAAGTCGTAGAAATTGAGTCTAGTTCCTCAGAGGTACTCAATTCCCTTGACCTTAGCCTTTCAGAGAATGATCCAGAGGAGGAGTGCTCCAGAGGCTTTGTGGAAGCTACTGATGGTGACAATCCAACAGCCCAACTTGATGTGCCTGTGGGGGATCCACAGATATCAGAGGCTCCGGAATTAGTCAAACCCCCTCCTACTCAGAGGAGAGGAGCAACCCAGGTTGCCAAGGGTAAGGTCAGTACAAACAAAGCACAAGTTACCATGCCTCTCAGAGATGGAAGCACACAGTTACCCCGGCCTCCCAGAAGCCAGCAGTGCCAGAGGAGAGCAACAGCGTTCACTGCAGCAGTGGAGGAATACCTTTC
Source organism: Hepsetus odoe (assembly GCA_017165825.1). Taxonomy (NCBI): domain Eukaryota; kingdom Metazoa; phylum Chordata; class Actinopteri; order Characiformes; family Hepsetidae; genus Hepsetus; species Hepsetus odoe. The sequence continues at coordinate 20,164,126 of CM029377.1, forward strand.
CTTTATTGCTGTCAGTGCCCCCAAAAGAGTCTATGCACCAGCTGTTCTTCCCCCAAACCTCCTGCTACATGCCCGCGTGAATATCATCCCAGTTGGCACAACATTACAACTAGGCACCAATCAGCACCTGAAAGTTCCAGAGCAGAGACACGCCTTGCCAGTTGCACTGCTTCCCAACACCGTACCCATAACCCGTCCCTGCTCTCAGTATCCTCAGAACTTGTGGCCTGTACATTTGTATGAAAGAGACGAAAAACTCCCCACCTTGGATTATGAAACGAAAGTCATGGAAAGCGAGAAGAACCGAGACCGGAAGCGGAGCACACACAGGGTAACGAACTCTTCCCCTTCTAACCACAGAGAGTCTCTTGTATGTAGCACTATTTCAGGTGATGACCAGACAAGGCTCCCGAGCCCATCAGCTGCGTCCCCCAGAGGTCCCAGTACGGAGTCAGAGAGATGGGAAACAGAGGAAACACGGGACAGCAGAAAGACACGGAGGGAATGCTCCGCTAAACACCAGTACCAAGGGGACTTGGTTATCAGGATATGGACTGAAACTCTGGGGTACCCATCTCCGCCGCCAACAGCCCAAGACATGGCTGGTCAGAGGTCCTTTTGTGTTAGTGTTTTGTGGACCTGACCATATGCCCCAAAAAGGGACTTTTTTGTAAAATGTTTTTTGTTCTTAGCCTCCCCCCCGGAGGTTCGGCTGTGTTTTGGCACTTCGGGAGCCGCACCTTTTGGGGGGGGGTTCTGTCACATATGTGGTGTTTCTGTCACGTATGAGGTGTTCGTCACATGAGGTGTTTTGGGTATGCTAGAGGGCGCTCTGTTCTGACTGAGCACACCTGAGCTCATGAAGGCACAGGTGTGCATCGTTGCATCGGGCTGACTATTTAAGCCCCGATGAGTCAGAACAGAGCGCGGCTCATTAGTTAGGCTAAGCCTACAGGCAATGGTGGTTTTGGTTTTTGTATTTGGTAATCTGGCAACTTGGTTTAGACTGCAGTTCCTCCGTTCTTGGTTTTTGATTAGAACTGCAGTCCTTGCTTCTTGTTTTTGTACTTGTGAATAATAAAACTGTGTTCCGAACTCCTGGCTCCGCACTGGTGTCCTTCCAGCACCCCGCCACCGTTACAAGGCTGCAGTGAGGACAGGTCTTTGTTGTCTGGTGTGGGACTCTGGGAAGGTAGGACTGTTCTAGATCTAATTAAAAGAGGGATTAGAGATTAGAATTTCTAAGAGGGATCATATTGGGGTATATTAGAGATTATATTCTAGCTATAGATATGTTCTAATTTTACTGTCATAGAAACTAAAAGCTGGAGATAGTTGTCACTATTAAAGTTTAGATGTTCTTTATATAAGAACATATACTTTTGTGGCCAAAATTATTAGCCCCTGTGACGGTTCTGTACCAGTAGAGGGCGCCCTGCTCTGATTGTGCACACCTGGGCATTGGGTGCCAGGTGTGCCTAATCGGGGTTGGGCGTTATAAGCCCAAACGAATCAGAGCAGGGCGCTGGTCATTCTATGTGCGCACTTTGTTAATTATTCATGTTATCTTTTACACTTGTTATGTTTAATATGTTTAGTTTGAGTTCTGTGCACTTTATCTGTCATTAAAGTCCAGTACGAAGCTCTTGGCTCTGCGTTGGCGTCCACTCCACAACACCACATCGTGACAGCCCCCCTTATGAAATTATTTTTGATTTCATTCTTGATTTCTCCATGAAAATGACCATTAACAAGTGTTTGTTATTTTGTAAACAAATACACTATAAAAAACAATGTCCACTAAGTTTAATTAGGATATTTTATTGATACACTGAGTTGAAACAAGAAAGGGCAAAAATGAGACGTCCAAAATTATTAGCTCCCTGCCCATTAACAGTCAATAGTGTACCCTTTCTGAGCTACAACTGACAACAATCTCTTAGAGTAGTTCTTTACTAGGTTGGCACAGGTCTCCTGAGGGATTTTGGCCCATTCTTCCATTGCAAATTGTTCTAGCTGGTCCAAATTACATGGTTTCTGAGCATGAACATTCACTTTTAGCACCCACCACAGATTCTCAATAGGATTGAGATCTGGGCTCTGTGCGGTCCACTCCGGGATCTGGAGTTAGTCTGTGGACTAATTTTGATGTATGCTTTGGGTCATTGTCTTGTTGGAAGACCCAGCGATGACCTAAGCCTAGACTTCGAGCAGATTTCTGCATATTCTCCCTCAAAATGTAATTTTTTTTTTCATAATGCCATGCCCCCGAACAAGGATCCCTGTGCCTGAGGCTGCAAAACAGGCCCACAGCATGATGCTCCCACCACCATGTTTAACTGCGGGAACTGTGTTCCTAGGGTTGAAGGCCTCTCCCTTTCTTCGCGAAACATAAGCAACATCCATGTGCCCAAACAGTTCCAGTTTAGTCTCAACAGACCAAAACCCAGACTTCCAAAACTCATCTTTACCTTTCAAATGTTCACGGGCAAACCTCAGTCGGGCTGTGATGTGCCGCTCTTTGAGTAAAGGGGTTCTTCTGGGACGATGGCCCTGAAGCCCACCATGATGAAGAGCCCTCACAACTGTGTTCCTTGAAACATCAACTCCAGAAGAGGCCAGGTCAGCAACAATCATCTTGGTAGATGTCCAGCGCTCCTTGCTGACATCTCTGACTATTTTCCTCTCCAGAGTTCTTGAAATCTTATGCTTATAGCCACAGCCAGGTTTGTTTCTTACAGAATTTGTCTACTTGTACTTGGCAATGATGCAACGTACAGCAGTTCTAGACACTGTGAATCGCTTGGAAATGGCAGTGTAGCCTTCCCCCTTATCATGAGCCTCTACTATCTTCTTTCTGAGCTCCAGACTGATTTACCTTGTCTTTGGCATGGTGAGTAACAGTAGTCCCTCTCATGTGTTCAAGTGCCCTGTTCCTTGGAGTCTTTTTATGCTGATTGAATGTTGTTAGGAAGCCAATTGACTGCACAGGTGTGGTTTCAAAGCTGATTGGTTAATTGTAGGTGTGATAACTGTAGGTGTGTTTTGAAAGCAAATATTCACATGGGGCTAATATTTTTGACCACCCCATTTTTTACTATATTTGATATAAAGCAAGCCTAAAAAGGTATTTTATATTACAAAATGTACCAAAAGCTACTAAATAGCACTGGTGAATGTTTGATAATATCAAGTTTCATCAATGCTGCAAACATTGGGAAGAGGTTTAGAAAAATGTTCCATAATTCCTAGGTGGCTAATAATTTTGGCCTCAACTTTGTTACAGTAAGTTCTTCACAGCTTTACTGTGTGAGTGTGCGTGTGTGTGTGACTCTTAAAATGGACTCTTAAAGAAGCTCAATACTCATTTACCTACAACTGATGAGAAGAGGATCTAAGAGGACCTAACACACATCAGGGGCAAAACATGGATCCTGTGGGTTCAAGATAACCCCCTCCAGGGTCTGCATTAGACTATCTTGCAGTAAAGAGACATCATAGTTACAGATGTGGGGGTTTGACGGATCGGACCAGGCTGACACACACACACACACACACACACACACATGCATACAAACACACACGCTGTAACTCGAAGTGTCCTGTTGTATGAGACTGTATGAGAACTGTATAAGAGATTTCTGGAAACGGGTTAATGGGTGGAGCCTGGGACAAACTAGTAGGTGGATCTGTGGGAAATGTTAGTGGACGGAAACCGGGACACGTTATTTGGCGGAGCCTGAAAGATGAATGGGTGGATCCCTGGAATAGGTTAATGGGTGGAGCCTGGAACACTAGTTGGGCGACCCTTGAACACACCTCTAGCGGGTGGTGCCTGGGACACGTTAGTTGGACTAACCTAGAATACCCCTAGTGGGCGGAGTCTGTAACACACTAGTGGGCAGAGTCTAGAACATACTTGTGGATGGGGTCTGGTTAAATTGGCTGATATCTCTAACAGGGAAGTGTTTATTAAACAGTCAGCAAACTTCAGCCACTGTCAGAGCTTTAATTACACACATCACCTCCTCCTCACACATACCTGTCGAGTGAGTGAATCATCAATACACACACACACACACACACACACACACACACACACACACACACACAGGCCTGGGGATAAACTGATCGAGACAGTGAGAGATGCTGCAGTTTTCAGGTCTGGTTTCTCAGTGAGGAGCTGATGGAACTCATTAAGCTGATCAGGTTTATTGATCAACCAAGATCTGCCCCACTGAAGATGTTCAGCCTTTCTTCATCCCTCAGGATTAAACTATGTCTTTAACACTAGTTAAATGTTCTGCTGTGCGTGGAACACGTTCTGCTGCACATGGAACACATTTTGCTGCACATGGAACATGTTCTGCTGTGCGTGGAACAAGATCTGCTGTATGTGGAACAAGTTCTGTAGTGATGCTGGAGGGAGCTTTCACAGGATCTGAACCCTGAACTGACCAACTATATCTAACAGTCAGACACACACAAGCACACACTGCATTAAACAGACTGTTGGAGCACGGTAAGCGCTGATATAGCAAGTTGCTCACGCAAACACACACACACACTCACACACACACACACACACACACACACACACACACACACACACACACACTCACACACACACAGCCTGTTTGCAGTTAGTTTGTTTTTATTGAACTCTGGGTCTGGAATCCCTTAAATCCCTTATGTCTTTAAACATAAAGATAGACATCTTTATAAAGATGATGGTGATGGTGATGAGGAGGATTTTGATAATGATGATGATAGTGATGATGATGTTGATGTTGATGATGAGGATTTTGATGATGAAGATGATGATGATGATGGGGATTTTGATGATGTGGTGATGATGATGATAGCCCACCCACTAGGGATGCATAATCCAGTGTATTTCTGAGTGGTGGTCCCAGTACCGGATAAATGGGGAGGGTTATGTCAGGAAGGGCATCTGGTGCAAAACCTTTGCCAAATCAATATGGAGAAAACGAAACAAACTTCCATACCAGATTGGTTGAGGCCTGGGTTAACAACAACTGCCACCAGTGCTGTTAGCCTACAGGGTGCAGCTGGAAACTGGACTATTGTTGACCAGAGGAGAAGAAGAAGAGGAGAAAGGCATGTCCAGTGGGATGAGGAGAGAAAGAAGTGGAGGAGAGTGGAAGTGAGGGTAGGCACTTTGAATGCTGGCAGCATGACTGGTAAAGGTAGAGAATTAGATGGATGGAAAGAAGGAAAGTTGATATTCTGTGTGTGAGAGACTAGATGGAAGGGTAGTAAGGCCAGGTGTATTGGAAAAGGGTTTAAATTGTTTTACCATGGTGTGGATGGAAGGAGGAAGGGGGAAGGTGTTATCCTGAAGGAAGAGTATGTGAAGAGTGTTTTGGAGGTGAAGAGGGTGTCAGATAGGAAGATAAGATTGAAGCTGGAAGTTGAAGGTGTGATGATGAATGTTGTTAGTGCTTATGCCCCACAAGTTGGTTGGGAGATGGAGGAGAAAGAAGAATTTTGGAGTGAGTTAGAAGAAGTGCTGGAGATTGTACCCAGGGGAGAGAGAGTGGTGATTGGTGCAGATTTTAATGGACATGTTGATGAAGGGAACAGAGGTGATGAGGAAGTGATGGGTAGGTATGGTGTCAAGGAGAGGAATGAAGAAGGTCTGATGGTTGTAGATTTTGCGAAAAGGATCAAAATGGCTGTAGATAATACTTATTTTAAGAAGAGGGAGGAGCACAGGGTGACGAATAAGAGCGGAGGAAGATGATAACAGGTGGATTATGTCCATTGCAGGAGGGTCACACTGAAGGAGATTGGAGATGCAAAGTAGTGACAGGGTAGAGTGTGGCTAAACAGTATAGGATGGTGGTCTGTAGGATGACCTTGGAGGTCAAGGAGAGGAGAAAAGTGAGGACAGAGTGGAGGATCAAGTGGTGGAAGCTGAAGGAGGAGGACTGCAAGGTGGAGTTCAGGCAGGAGTTAACATGGGAGGTGTTGAAGAGTTACCTGATTGCTGGGAAACTACTGCAGAAGTGGTAAGACAGACAGTTATAAAGGTACTTGATGTGACATCAGGAAGGAAGAAGGAGGATAAGGAATCCTGGTGGTGGAACCAAGAAGTCCAGGAGTGTATACAGAAGAAAAGGCAGGTGAAGAAGAAGTGGGACATTCAGAGAGATGAAGAAAGTAGACAGGAGTACAAGGAAATAAAGCGCAGGGTGAAGAAAGCAGTGATGAAGGCTAAAGATAAGGTGTTTGGTGAATTGCATGAGAGGTTGGACAGTAAGGAGGGAGAAAAGGACCTTTACCAATTGGCTAGACAGAGAGACAGAGTTGGGAAAGATGCAGCAGGTCAGGGTGATTAAAGATAGAAATGGAAACTTACTCACAGGTGAACAGGGTGTGTTGAGCGGATGGAAGGAAAATTCTGAGTGACTGATGAATGAAGAGAATGAGAGAGAGAGACAAGATTGGATGTTGTGAGGAGAGTGAACCAGGAAGTGCAGCAAATAAGATAGATGGAAGTAAGGGCAGCGATGAAGAGAATGAAGAATGGAAAGGCTGTTGTTCCGGATGACATACTGGTGGAAACATGGAGATGTTTAGGGTAGATGGCAGTTGAGTTTCTGACCAGATTGTTTAACAGAATCTTGGAACGTGAGAGGAGCCTGAAGAGTGGCGAAGGAGAGACAAAGTGTACTAATTTTACCAATTTTTACCAATTTGTGTACTAATTTTACCAATTTTTACCAATTTTTTAAGAATAAGGGTGGTGCACAGAGCTGTAGTAACTAAAGAGGGATAAAGTTGATCAGCCACAGCATTCTGGAAAAGAGTAATGGAAGCAGGTTAAGAAAAAAGAAGTGATGACCAGTGAACCGCCGGTGGTCTAGTGGTAGGGTACTTGCCTACGGACCTCTGGATCAAGAGGTCCCAGGTTCGAATCCCACCTCTAGCACTTCCCTGAGCAAGACCCTTAACCCTGAGTTGCTCCAGACTGTCCCTGTAATTAGGACCTGTAAGTTGATCTAGATAAGAGCGTCTGCTAAATGCCGTAAATGTAAATGTAAATGAACAGCAGTATGGTTTCATGCTGACAAAGAACACTAGATACAACGTTTGCTCTGAGGGTGTTGATGGAGAAGTACAGAGAAGGTCAGAAGGAGTTACATTGTGCTTTTGGGGACTTGGAAAAAGCATATGACAGGGTGTCTAGAGAGGAGTTGTGGTTTTGTATGAAGAAGTCAGGTGTTACAGAGAAGTGTTTGAGAGTAGTTCAGGATATGTATGAGAGCAGTGTGACAGTGGTGAGATTTGCAGTAAGAGTGATGGATGCATTCAAGGAAGAGGTAGGATTACATCAAGGATCAGCACTGAGCCCATTCTTGGTTACAATACTAATGGACAGGTTGACGGACGAGGGTAGACAGGAGTCTCAGTGGACGATGATGTTTGCTGATGATATTGTGATCTGTAGTGAGAGTAGGGAGTAGCTTGATGAGAACCTTAAGAGATGGAGGTTTGCTCTAGAGAGGAGAGGAATGAAAGTGAGTAGTACAAAGATAGAATACATGGGTGTGAATGAAAGGGAGGACAGTTGAGTGGTGAGGATGGAGGGAGTAGAGGAGGTGAAGGTGGAAGGGTCTAAATACTCAGGGTGGACAGTTCAGAGTGATGGCGAGTGTGGAAGAGAGGAGAAGAAGAGAGTGCAGGCACGTTGAAATGGGTGGTGAAGAGTGACAGGAGTGATCTGTGACAAACGGGGACCAGCGAGAGTGAAAGGGAAGGTTTACAGGACAGTAGTGAGAACAGCTATGTTGTACAGGTTGGAGACAGTGGCACTGATGAAAAGACAGGAGGCGGAACTGAAGGTGTCAGAGTTAAAGATGCTTAGATTTTCGTTGGGTGTGATGAGGATGGACAGGATTAGACATGAGTATATTAGAGGGACAGCGCAGGTTACACATTTTGGAGATAAAGTTAGAGAAGCAAGGTTTTGTTGGTTTGGACATGTCATGCCATGGGAGGAGGATGTTGACCATTGAGCTGCCAGGAAAGAGGAAGACCAAAGAGGAGGTTTATGGACATGGTGATCTCTCACCACGTCCATAAACCTCTTCTTTGAAGGAGGACATGAAGGTGTCGGTTTGAAGGAGGAAGATGCAGGGGACATGGAGAAATGGAGACATTCCTTCCTAGACATAGAGAGCATCCAATGATATTGATGATGATGATGATGATGATGATTTTATTGTTTGTGTTCAGTTTTCAGTTAAAGAGCAGTTGCAATTCTGCAGTTTTCTTTTCAGACTTACATTTATCTCACTATTTGTGTGTGTGTTTGAGTGTTTGCTCTGACGGCTCATTAACTAAGCACTATTTACCTCTAGAGACACAAAGACAACTGTAGAAAAGCTGTGGTTTAACCATAACTCAGGTTTACTGTAACAGGTGTACTGGTGTACTGGTGTACTGGTTTAGCCATGATTGATGGTTTGTCCATATTTGGGGTTTGGGGGTAGAACTTCATTTAAGTGGTTCTCTGTTTTGTGTTGCTACGTCTCGATCTGTGAAGAAATCTGAGCTCCATTCAATTGTAAGCTCCATGTCTCGATTCACGATCCTTCCAAGAACCTGGTCTGTCCTCCAGTGTCCGGACCGAACCTGACGGTAAGTGAGACAACCTGGTCTGTGGAGAATCGACCCACCTCAGGAAGCAGCACTCTTGTGTCCTAGCAACTACTGCAGCTTCACCTCTTTACAAACAACTGGCTTAAAAAGAACCCAAAAACGAAACAGATGTTGTATATTTTTGCCCTTTCGGCTGATAGATGGACAAATGAATCTTTGAAACAGTCCCATGTAGCTGAGGATAATAATGGAACCTAGAACCATGAGAGGTTATATTAGGTTACCCACACACACACACTTGTCAGGTAAAAGTGACGGGATGGTTAATGGGACGCTCGTTACTCGATGGATTATTTCTGTGCTGGGCTACAGAGCTGAGGAACTAAGATATACAGCAGAATGGCACACTGTGTGTGTGTGTGTGGAGCCCTAGGCTGTTTATCTGTTCTTTTGCTAATTGAGCTGTAGAGTAGTTGAGTTAATCTGCTGAGTGTGTTAGTGTGTGTGTGTGTGTGTGTGTGAAATTGTTCATTATTCAAAACCATTTAAACCTTTCTGGCCTTCACCTGTTTACCTGTAATTGTAATCAGGGTAATCATAATAATGCAAAGCTTATGTAATTACACATGCAGTATTTTTATTCATGTATTAAAAATGAATCACTTTCATGATTGTAATAAATCCTGCAGTAAATATGTAATTAGATTAGAAACTGTAAGTAATACATACAAGTAATTACAGTAAATGTTATCAAAGGGAAAGCATGTAAAATTATTATAAATGCTTGTTTTTACAGCAAAGCGATAATGTTACAGGTGTATTTATTGTAAATAACGCAGTTACTGTGTAATTTCATTATTTAATGCATGGAAAAGAGTAAATACTGTGTTGGGACACGTGATCAGAGTCAAAACCAATCTTAAAACATGTGTAGGGGCAGCGATGTCCTAGGGTTTAGGGTTTAGCAGTGCCAGGATCAGAAGATCATGAGTTTGAATCCCAAACCAGTAGGTTGCCTTGAGGTACCCCTTGAGCAAGGTACCGTCCCTGTTACTGCTCCCAGGTGCTTTCAATAACTGCCCCCTGCTGCACCGTGTGTGCGGGTAAAATAGAGGTGTAATTTCCTTGTGTCTCACTGTGTGCTGTGTTTCACAATGACAAGAATGGTCACTTTCACTTTCACTTTCAATTGTAATAACGATAAATACTGAAGCCAAAGTGTAAATCCAGTAAAACTGTGATTTATACCTGTAGTGCGTAATACAGGTGTGATTGAGTACGGTGTAGTAATGTGGGAGCGATTACAATATGGTGTAGTAATTCGGATGTGATTACAGTAGAGTTTGCTCTGCCTCTCAAACCCAAATACAGTTTGGCCTTGCCTACTCAAACTAAAAGCCACACCCTTCAAACCTGAAGACTGCTGTGCTCATCAAGCCTCATGACATGTTTTCCTTTTCATTCTTTCTCATTTCTTTCATCCCTTTTCTTGTATCTGTGTGTGTGTGTGTGTGTCCCCCGACACACACACAGATACAAGAAAAGGGATGAAAGAAATGAGAAAGAATGAAAAGGAAAACAAATAAGAATAAGGAGAAACAGAGAGCAGAGGCAAGAAATGGAGTGAGAGGAAGAATGAAGAGAAAGAAAAACTGAGGAGCGAATGTATTTTCAGTGTAGAGAACATGAAGAAAAAAAAGATGGAAAGATGTAAGGGAGGGTGGTGTGTGTGTGTGTGGGTGTGTGTGTGTGTTTAATGCAGTGACACGCGTTGAAGCTAAATGATAGACTGAATCACTGCCAAACACACACTCTCTCGCCGGAACTCAGTTTATTACCTGCAGTGACACACACACACACACACACACACACACACACACTCTGAAAGAGATTCAGGCGCAAACACACTCTGAATGTAAAGCAAGGCAGCAGGAGAAACAGAGCGGAAAGCTTTTACTGCTGAAACCTCGTTTCGTTGGCCAGTCCCCCCTGTCCCCCCCCATCCCCCTCCTTTACCAGTTCCTAATCTAGAACCGGTTCCACCATTTTCTGCTGAAAGAAAAGCAGGTTGGTTTTGAAGTTGCTGCTCTGGTCCATGTGTGTGTTTTCCATGTCCATGTTTCTTTGTTTGTCTCCTTGTGTTTGTATTTGTCCATGTCTCACCCTAGTCCCACCCCTTCACACCTGTTAACATCTCCATCCCTCTCTCAGGTGTGTTTGGTTTTGTTAGATAAACCCCTGTGTTTGTCTCAGTCAATGCCAGACTGGAACTGGGAACCTGTGACATCAGCAGATATAGGCGGAGTCAACAGATTATGTTTGGACGAAGAAAAATGGCGGCAATCTGTGTGCAGTTGAGTGTTGAATGGTTCAGTTCTCACTGGTTCTCACTTTAGCACCAGCACCAGTACGGTGGAAAGGATGCAACAGTGACCCAAACCACAAACCAAAATACACAAAAAAACCTTTCATTCCTCTTTTTCCAAATTACAGCCAATCAGATGGTAGGGACTCTAACGGCCCTTTTCTCCGTGGGAACATATTTTTGTCCCGTGCAGCAGAACCACAATGAAGTGGTTCTGGAAAATTCTAAACATGAATTAACAGCTACTGAGTTACAGTCTGACCATTACTGCTCATAACTGCTAAGTCATAACATGATCACTATTGCTTTGTGTGTGTGTGTGTGTGTGTGTGTGTGTGTGTGTGTGTGTGTGTGCGCGTGTGTGTTTATGTGTGTGTGTTTATATGTCTATGTTTGCTGGAATAAACAAAGGGGGGAATTCCTGAATATATATACATTATACACACACACTCTCTCTCTCTCCCATGTGTGTGTGATGTTGCTGCGGCGATGGGACAGGCGGAGGCAGTGTGGTGTGAAATATAATCAGTCCATCTCCCAGCATGAAGCCGGACTAATAAATCACACTCACACACGCACGCACACACACACACACACACACACACACACACACGAAACAGTGTTAAAACTCTGTAAATACACAAAAAACAGGAAAACCTCCTTAGTGTCTCTCTGTCTCTCTCTCTCTCTCTCTCTGTCTGTCTTTCTCTCTCCCTCTCTCTCTGTCCCTCTCACTTGCTCTCTCTCTCTCTCTGTGTCTCTCTCTCTCTCTCTCTCTCTCTCTCTCTCTCTCTCTCTCTCTCTCTCTTCTTCCTCTCTGTGTCTCTCTCTCTCTCTCTCTCTCTCTCTCTCTCTCTCTCTCTTCAGGTGTCTCTCTCTCTCTCTCTCTCTCTCTCTCTCTCTCTCTCTCCCTGTTTTGCTCTCTGTCTCTCTGTCTCTCCAGCAGATGTTTGATATGTACATTGTCTTATTTTACATTCCACATGCCTTACAAAATGTGTGTAAGTGTGTGTGTGTGTGTCACAGTGAGAGAGAGAGTGTAAGGTTCTATCCTGTGGAGCCTGGACACTGTTGGCTCTCAGTCTTGGGCTTGGGCAATCCATCAACACTGTGCGAGCGTGTGTGTGTGTGTGTGTGTGTGTGTGTGTGAGAGAGAGAGAGAGAGAGAGAGAGTGAGAGAGAGAGAGAGAGAGAGAGAGAGAGAGAGAGAGAGAAAGAGAGAAAGACAGAGAGAGAGAGAGAGAGAGAGAGAGGAGAGAGGAGAGAGAGAGAGAGAGAGCAAGTGAGAGAGAGAGAGAGAGAGAGAGAGAGAGAGAGAGAGAGAGAGAGAGAGAGAGAGAGAGAGGAGAAGAGCATTAGCAAGTGGAGAGAAGAAAATTTGTGCATGTATTGTTTCCTCTGGATTGTGTCCTAAAATCTGTTTGAGTATTTGGCCTTTTGTGTGTGTGTGTGTGTGTGTGTATGTGTGTGTGTGTGTGTGTGTGTGTGTGTGTGTGTGTTTCATTGCTAAAGCACATTCTGCCCTATGAGTGTTTCTATAGTTTCACTATCTTCCACTTGGTGGTGCTGTGGTATCAGCAGCGATTTCATCTGCTGTCTTTCAGGGATACACACACACACTAACACACACACACACACACAGACAAACACGCATACACACCGCACGCACAAACACACACACATGTGTCTCAGAACTTTGGACTGGACCGGACTGACCAGGGTGGTTCTGGTGAACACTGCTGTGCTCCTACACCTTCAACACCACCTGAACACACCTGCTGGACACTTACACAGAACTAAGACTGTCTCTGATCTTGAACAGTATCCTTCTACCAATATTATCATTGTGTCTCCTCTGGACATGTCCAAACCAATGCAACATTGCTTCTCTAATTCTGTCTCCAGATTATCCAACCTGAGCTGTCCTGATAATATATTCATTCATAATCCTGTCCAACGTTGTCAGGCCCAATGAAAATCTCAGCCTTTTTAATCTCCAGCTTCATCTCCTGTCTTTTCATCAGCATTGTTGTCTCCAACCCATCTAACATTGCTGGTCTCACTGTCATCTCAAACCCTTATATCTGATCTTACTATCGTCCCTGACAAGTATAACATAGCTGGTCTCACCAATGCTCTTTAACCATTTTCTTTTCACTCTTGCTGGTCCCCATCTGTCACAGATTATTCCACCATCCTCCCTTTCATTCAAACTCATGTATTATTCTTTGTCCAACTCACCTTTATTCCTTTGTATGAGGAAGTCAGGAGTTACAGAGAAGTATGTGAGAGTAGTTCAAGATATATATGAGGGCAGTGGGACAGTGGTGAGCTCTGCAGTGGGAGGGATGGATGGTTTTAAGTTACAGGTTGGAAAACATCAAGGATGACCGCTGAGTCCATTCTTGTTTGCAATAATAATGTACAGGTTGATGGGTGAGGTTAGATAGGAGTCTCCGTGGATGATGATGTTTGTTGATGATATTGTGATCTGCAGTGAGAGTAGGGAGCAGCTTGAGGAGTGGAGGGCGTAGAGGAGGTGAAGGTGGAGGAGTTTAAATACTTGGGATCAACATTTCAGATTAACGGTGAGTGTGAAAGTGAGGTGAAGAAGAGCGTGCAGGCTGGTTGGAATGGGTGGAGAAGAGTGGCTGGAGTGATTTGTGACAGACGGTACCAGCAAAAGTAAAAGGAAAGATGTACAGAATAGTAGTGAGACCAGCTATGTTATACGGGTTGGAAAGGGTGGCACTGATGAAAAGACAGGAGGTGGAGCTGGAGGTGTCAGAGTTAAAGATGCTGAGATGTTTTTGGTTGTGATGAGGAAGAACAGGATTAGAAATGAGTACATTAGAGGGACAGCTCAAGTTAGGTGTTTTGGAGAGAAAGTTAGAAAAGTTGCATTGGTTTGGACATATCCAGAGGAGAGACAAGGATTATATTGGGAGGAGGATGTTGAAGATGAAGCTGAAACGGAAGACCAAAGACCAAAGACTAAAGTTTCTGGACATGATGAGAGAGAACATGCAGGTGGTCGGTTTGAAGGAGGAAGATGCAGAGGACATGGAGAAATGGAGACAGTTGATCCCCTAAATGGGAACAGCCGAAAATGGAGGAAGAAGAAGAAGCTTTTGTAGTTTCAGTTTAGATAGTTTCAAATTGCTCATAGTTTTATGAATAAAATCAAATAACATTTTAATATTATTAAAAACATTCAAATTCAAGGAAGAGTCAAGAACCAGGCTCTTCAGGAAATAAACCAGGAAATAACGGTTTTATGAATAACCCTGGAGCAAAGAACACTCAGATCATGTGAGGGTTCTGCGAGTCAGGTTTTAAAACTGGTTCTTCTAAAAAGGTGTTTAAAGTTTTCTCCAATACCTTTTTTTAAAAAATTATTGATTTAATTAAATGTATTCATTCATTCATTCATTTTTTATTTTATTGATTTATTATTTAATTTATTTCATTATTTATTATTTTAGATTGTAAGATAAACACTATCTCTGCTCTGAGCTTATGTTAATGGAACCGAATGTCTGGAGCTGCTTCAGACACGTGGCAGATATTTTATGTGGCTGGTGTGATAGCCTGCTGTGTGTGTGTGTGTGTGTGTGTGTGTGTGTGTGTGTGTGTGTGCAGTCTGCTGTAGTATTGATTTTCTCCAGCTGGTTTCTGATTGAGCTGAGTGAGATGGTGAGTGCAACAAACCTACACACACACACACACACACACACACACGCACACACACACGCGATTGATCTCTGCTTGTCTTTTTCTCTCCTCCGTCTCAAATCGTTTTTTTCTCATCTCTCTCTTCATTTCTTATCACTCTTGGCCCTTTTGCGTCAAACCTGATAAACCCAAATGTGTGTATGAAGGGTGTGTGTGTCTGTGTGTGTGTTTGCACTGCTATCAATGCTTTTCTGGGCTCTTTGCTTATGTAGTTTTATTAATCAGCGTTTAAAAGGTCATCACTGATTCTGGATCAGAGTCACACGGTTCAAACCATCCTGACAGCCAGAATGACACCCATTCTGACACATACACGCACACACACACACATACACAGATACACAATCTTTTGCTTGATTGACAGATCTTGTCTCTTAGCTGTCTAGTGTGTATGAGTGAGTGTTGTGTATGTGTGAGTGTGCTGGGATTCCATCTTTGCTCTCTATTTTCTTTCTTTTATTCATTCTTTCTTCACTGTTTTTCTTCCACAAACACCTCTGAGACTCAGGGAGCCAGACATCTTTAGAGTGTGAGTGTGTGTGAGTGTGAGTGTGTATGTGAGAGTTTATATTCTCCCTGAATGCTGATCTCAGGGTTGTGTTTATTTTTTGTTATTGGTTTGATGTTTTCTTTTCTTTGCCATGTGCTCTGAATATCACACTGTTGCCGTGGAGACACAGGTGACAAAAATTTATAACATCAGCTGCTTTGTGTGTGTGTGTGTGTGTGTGTGTGTGTGTGTGTGTGTGTGTGTGTGTGTGTGCATGTGAGTATGTGTTAAGCTTTACATTTGTACTGTGTAATTTTCTTCAGTTATGTTGTATAAAATTGTGAGTTTGTTGTAAAGGTGTATACTCCCACTCCAGGCTCCTCCCACTCCAGACTTTTCCCACTGCAGTCTCTCTAGAGAGTATTTGCATTTGCAGCATTTATCAGACGATCTTATCCAGAGCAACTCCCATGTCTGTAAATGTAAATGTACCTTGATCAAGGGGACCTCAGGGCAACCTAGTGGTCTGGGATTCGAGCCCACAACCTTCCAATTCAGGGGCCTCTTCCCTAAACACTAGGCCACTGCTGCCTTTGTGACGGACAAGTGGAACCCTGTCTTTAGGTTCTGTTTGTCCCCCTCCGTTTAGCGCCATTGATCAATTTTGGTGATTAAAAGGTGTGTGTGTTTGTGTAACCCCCCCTGCTTATTCGCCAGTAATGGAGACGAAGTTTTCTCCACCCTCTTCATTCACCACTTTGTTTTTGTTTGTGTTTTTATTTGGTTACAGCGATACAAATGAAATCAGTGTGTGGATCATTATTTAAACACACACACACACACACACACACACACACACTAACATCCGCCGCTTCTGCACATGCAGAAAAAAATTATTTATAAAATGAAAAGGTCATGGTAAACACACATACACAGTACACACACACACTCACATTATACACACATACACTACACACACACACAATACACACACTACACACACTCACACACACACACTACACTCACACACACACACACTCCTCATGTAATATGAATTTCCATTTGTTTAGCTCTCCTCTCTCTGGGTTTGGGTACTGCTCTTTGATTATTAATGACGAAAAGTTTTCCTGCAGTTTTCCTTCTTTCTTTTCATTAATTAGTCCTTCATTGCTTCTTTCTGTCCTCCTTCCTTCTTTACATCCTTCCTTCCATCTGTAATTGTGGTGACGGTGTCGTGTTCTGGACATCAGTGCTGAGCCAAGAGGTCGTTACAGAACGTAAAAGCTTAAATAACATAACTGTGCACAGAAACTCAAAAGAGAGATAAACTTACAGGACACGTACAGATTAACAAAAACCGACGCTCTGCTCTCGCTCAATGGGGCTTTTAAAGCCAACCCCAAATGAAACACACCTGTTAGCCCAACGCCAAACAGATGTGCTCTCACAAGAACTGAGCAGAGCGCCATCTAGTGTGAAAATCCCCAAATCCCAAAATCCCCCCCCCAAAAGGCGCCACTCCTGGGGCGCCAAACCCTGCCCCAACCGGAGCAGAGTCGCAGAGAGGAGGATGTTAAAAAACACACAAACAAAATCCAATTGGTCCCTTGCAGGACCAAAGTATGCCCTGCTTTCACCACAGTCCTCCAGCAGGCATGAACACAAGCAAATAGGGACATCGTCCTTCTTTACGAGCTTGGGCATAGTCATTCTTCTCCTGCTCCTCATCAAGCATGGACCTTGACCCCCAGGTTCCTCGTCTTCTCTCAACGGCCTGCTTTTCTCCAGCAGGCTTATGCAGGAGTCCATCCTCACTGTGCGGACTGGAGTGCGTTCACCTGTGGCTTTCCCAAGCTGGCGTAATCGCTCGTGCTAAAACCCAGCCTTTCCAGTCGACAGTATTCCCCGGCGCCGAACCTTTGTCTTCCTCTGCACAGAAACTCAAAACACAGATAAACTTACAGGACACGTACAGATGAACAAAAACCGATGCTCTGCTCTCAATTAATGGGGCTTTAAAAGCCAACCCCAAATCAAGCACACCTGTTAGCCCAACGCCAAACAGATGTGCTCTCTCATGAGCTGAGCAGAGCGCCATCTAGTGTTACACCTTCCTTACATCCTGTCCTTATGATCTGTCTGTTGATGTAAATACCTTGTTTATGTCCTTCTTGATCTGTTCATTTCTTCGTTACTAAATTACATACTTAATTACATAAATATTCAATTACAGTCAATTACCGAATTACATTATATTGTATAGAATTACACATTTTACTCCACACCTCTCCACACCTCTTTATACTGTCTCTCTCCCTGTCTCCAACTCTCTCTCTCTCTCTGTCTTGCTGTCTCTCTCTCTCTCTCTCTCTCTCTCTCTCTCTCTCTCTCTCTCTCTCTGATTTTTATCACTAGTGTCAGTTTCAGGTGTTGAAAGATTTACTGATTTGATCTGAAACACAGCAGAGCTGTTGGGGATCGAAGGCTTCCCTGAGGTGTGTGTGTGTGTATGTGTGTGAATGAATGTCCTTCTCTTTGCTCTCTGTTGGTGCAACTGTTAGACAATTTATCAATTTGTCTTCTTCTTTTTCCTCTTCTTCTTCTCCTTCTTCTAGGTGTCTCCAAAGTGGATCATCCATTTGAATTCCTTCTGGTCTTCTGCATCTTCCTCCTTCAATCCAAGCACCTGCATATCCACGTGTTCTCACCACGTCCATAAACCTCCACATCTCTACTCTTGACATATCCAAACCTTGCTTCTCAAACTTCGTCTCCAAACTGTTTAACCTGTCTAATATATTAATTCCCCTGTCCATCCTTGTCACACCCAAAGAAAAGCGCAACACTGATCCTTGATGTTATCCAACCTCTAGTTTAAATGCATCCATCACTCCCACTGCAGACCTCACCATTGTCACACTGCTTCAATCATATCCTGAACTACTCTCACCTTTCTGCCACTCCTGACTTCCTCATACACAACCTGAACTCTTCTCTAGTCACCCTGTCCTCTGCTTTCTCCACAAAAGTTCACAAAGACATAAAAATTTTATTCCTTCTGACCTTCTCTGTACTTCTCCATCAACACCCTCAGAGCAAACAAATCATTGTATCTAGAGCTCTTTCTCAGCATGAAACCATACTGCTGTTCATTAATCATCACCTCTTTTCTTAACCTGCTTCCATGACTCTTTTCCAGAACTTCATCCAGTGGCTGATCAACTTTTTCCCTCTTTAGTTACTACAGCTCTGTGCATTACCCTTATTCTTATTCTTCCCTTTGTCTCCAGTCCTCAGGCATCCTCTCACTTTCCAAGATTGTGTTAAACAGTCTGCTCAGAAACTCCTGCCATCTACCCTAAACATCTCTATGATTCCACTGGTATGTTATCCAGACCAACAGCCTGTCCATTCTTTATCCTCTTCATCGCTGCCCTTACTTCCATCTATCTTATTTGCAGCGCTTCCTGGTTCATCATCCTCACATCATCCAATCTTCTCCCTCTCTCATTCCCTTCATTCATCAGCCACTCAGTTCTCCTTCCATCTGCTCAACATGCTCTGTTCACCTGTGAGTACGTTTCCATGTCAGTCCTTTATCAACATGACCTGCTGCATCTTTCCCAGCTCTGTCTCTCCCTGTCTAGCCAATCAGTAAAGGTCCTTTTCTCCCTGCTTACTGTCCAACCTCTCATACAATTCACCAAATACCTTATCTTTACCATTTTATCCACCAGGTTTCCTTATCCTCCTTCTTCCTTCCAGATGTCACACCAAGTACCTTTCCAGCTGTCTGTCTTACTATTTCTGCAGTAGTTTCCCAGTAATCCAGTAGCTCTTCAACACTTCCCAGTGCCCGTGTTAACTCCTGCCTGAATTCCTTGCAGTCCGCCATCTTCAGCTTCCACCACTTGATCCCCAAATCTGCCATCACTTTCCTCCTCTGCTTGACCTCCAAGGTCATCCTACAGACCACCATCCTACACTCTGCCCTGTCACTACTTTGCAGTCTCCAATCTCCTTCAGATTGAGCCTCCTGCAAAGGATATAATCCACCTGTGAGCATTTTCCTCCACTCTTATACTTATCACCCTGTGTTCCTCCCTCTTCTTAAAATAACTATTAACTATAGCCATTTCCACCCTTTTTACAAAATCTACAACCATCAGACCTTCAGCATTCCTCTCCTTGACACTATACCTACCCATCACTTCCTCATCACCTCTGTTCCCTTCACCAACATGTTCATTAAAATCTATACCAATCACCACTCTATCTCCCCTCGGTACACTCTATCACTTCATCTAACTCACTCCAGAATTCTTCTTTCTCTTCCATTTCACAACCAACTTGTGTGGCATAACTAACATTCATCATCATATCAGCTAATTCTCTGCTTTTACCAGTCATGCTGCCGACATTCAAAGTCCCTACCCTCACTTCCACTCTCCTCCACTTTCTTCTCTCCTCCTCCCTCCAGACATGCCATCCTCCACCTCCTCCTCCTCTTCTTCTCCTTTGGCCAACAGTAGCCCACCAGCACCCTGTAGTCTAACAGCACTGGTGGCGGGTGTTGGTAACCCGGACCTCAACCAATCCAGTATGGAAATCTGTTTTGTTGTCCACATACCAGTACCAGCACCATGAAATACACTGGCTTGTGCATCCCTAGAGGCTGGGTTCTCTATAATCCTCTATAACACTCTAACACTAGTATACAATACTCTGTAATCTCTTTAACACTCTATAATACTCTAACACTCTAAAACTAAGTGTGTTTCTTTATTCTGGATGTAAAATGATCATCAGGGGTCCAGCTGTGTCTCCATCTGCACATCTGTGTCCCTGACTTGGACTAAAGATGAAGAGAAACAGGTGTGTGTAGTGTTTCATCTAAAAGAAAAGTTAAAACATCAGAACAGACGAGAACGTGGGTCACTTTTTTGTCGCAGCCCCGGGGCTGACAGCAGGTGCAGAACTGAATTAAGTGTGTGTGTGTGTGTGTGTGTGTTACCTGAGTGGATGAAAATCTTTACCGAAGACGATTAATAAAATCTGATCCAACAGCAGCCTCAAGGCCACCCAAGGCGCTCCTGAGTGTGTGTGTGTGTGTGTGTGTGTGTGCGTGTGTGTGAGTGAGTGCATGCGTGTGTGCATGTGTATATGTGTTTGTAGATCTTGGCTGTAATGTAACACATCAAAGATCAACATTTTTCCTTTAATCTTTTAAAGTTAATTGATCTGTTCTTAACAATGTGATGTCATAATGGGATACCGTCCATTCAATTTGTTGCTATGCAACTGATGCAGTTCCTGAAACCTGATGAGGTGTTAATTTATTTGGGTTTTTCTACCTGCAGCAGGAATCCAGCCGGTCCATTCTGGTCCAGCCTGGCTTTGATGTTCCACTGTTTAGGTTCTGGTAGCAGAGGTTCTGCCGGTTCCATAAAACCCAAACAATTGTTTTCTTTGACTCTGTTCATCATGGCTGTGATTGGTGTTCATGTGAGGTTATGTGGTTTGTGGGACTTTTCCACCAGAACCAGATCCAGAGCTGACCCAAACCACAAAAACAGAACACAAAAACACACCTCTTCCCTGAGGGCCTTGTTTGGGTCACTGCCGTTTGATTGGTCAAAATACAGAAAATGCAAATCTGGAAACATGGGTTTGGTTGGTTCTGGTTCTGGTTCCTGTAAATATCAATTGGACCAGAGTGATGATACACAAATAACAGCTCTGTATGTGTGAGTGTGTGTGTGTGTGTGTGTGTGTGTGTGTGTGTGTGACCTTTAAAACAGCAGGAATGAGGGCACATTGTTGTTTTATAAAGTAAACACTGCAGATTTCACACATCTGTTCACTGCATGAGCCCAACACTCACACACACACGCGCGCGCACACACACACACACACACTTTTTCTTTCCTCCGCCTCTTTACTGTGTGTATCTTTCTTCCCTTTTCGTGTGTGTGTGTGTGTGTGTGTGTGTGTGTGTGTGTGTGTGTGTGAATTATTCACAGCAGTGGTTGTGTTTGGGTTTGGCTTGAGTTGTCTTTTTCCCAGAGCCACTGACACACTGCCAGAGCAATTTCACACTGAATACACACACACACACACACACACACACACAACCACACACACACACACACACACACATATTCTCTGGAAGGTGTGGAGAGACTGAGCAGGTTGTTAATCAGGACTGGATGGACAGCAGATCCTCAAGAACCCTGTAGAACCAGAAAAAACTGAGGAACACCACCATCCTCCTGTCCTCATTAGCATTTGTCTTCTCATCATTAGGGTGTCTCCTTTCATACTTAGGGCATGTCCTGTCCTCATTTGGGCGTGTCCTGTCCTCAATAAGGTGTGTCCTGTTGTGAAGAGTCTGCTGCTCTCTCTGTCTCCCTTTGTCTGTCTCTCTCTCTGTCTATGTCTCTCTCTCACTCTGTTCCTGTGGGGTGAATTATTCAGGGTTGACATTTCGGTGCTCGGCTGGCTCTCCTGGCTGCTCTGTTTTGCGTGTGTTTGTTATTATTTGATGGCACTCATTCGCAATGATCCATTATTCATGCCTTTTGGAAGGGCAGGGCAGGACACACACACATGCGCACACACACACACACACACACACACACACACACACACACACACACATGCACACACATACATACACACACACATACATACACACTGACAGGTTGTCTGTATTGATGATGGCTGACCGCAGCAGAATGCATCCAATTAGTTTTGGTAAAATAGCTCCATTACTTTAATGCACTTGTTAAGGTGTGTCCTTTTCTCATTAGGGCATGTCCTGTCCTCATTAGGACTTGTCCTTTCTGCATTAGTGCTTGTTTTGTTGTCATTATGGTGTGTCTTGTTTTAGTTTTGGGCATCTCCATTCATTTAATGAACTTTTTTGGACAAACTCTCTGTTTATCACACCCAGCTGTTGGATGAGGACGGATAATGACCTCATAGCCAAATCATGCACAATTGGTGTGTGTGTGTGTGTGTGTGTGTAAACAAATCATGTCACTCTGAGCTCTTGTCTTTCCAACAAAACATCTCTGATGTGATTTGAACCTAATGAAGGGGTGTCTGGTCTTTTCTCTCTGGTCTTTTCTTTCTTTTTTCTGGTGTATTAACATAATTGTCAACTATTGCCAATGCACACTTTGCCCACATGTCCTCTGAGCTCACAAATGGGAGGACGGTTCTTAAAAAAGACCAATAGATCAGTCCAGTATCCAAACACTCAGATCCTGATTTTCTACCAAAATGGAAAACTTGTTTCTCTTTATTAATGAAGAAGAAATTAAACAATAAAGTATTTCTGTTTTTGTTTTTGTTTCTTCTGATGTTTTTAAAAGATTTATTTATGAATCTTTATCTTTGTTTTGTATTCGTTGATTAAACATGGTGGTTTGGAGACCAAAAAAAACTAAATAACCAGGTTAAAACTAAGCAGCTACATAAAAAAAAAAAAAAAAACTAAAAAAATCAAACATTTAATGTCATTAAAACATAAAAATTATTAATATTGTTATTTTCACTTTTTATTTATTTACATTTATTTAATCATATTTTAAAGTGATCTTTTTATCTTCTGAGAGCTGATTGTTTGGCATTCATCACTCAGTATAATTGTCCTCTCTCACTCTGGGTCTGTAGTGGGGCCTCCCTCTCTCCCATCACTCAGTTTAACTGTCCTCTCTCTCCGGGTGTGTAGGGTGGTCCTCCCTCTCTCTCTGGGTGTGTAGGGTGGTCCTCCCTCTTCCCCATCACTGAGTATAACTGTCCTCTCTCTCTCTCTGGGTGTGTAGGGTGGTCCTCCCCCTCCCCCATCACTCAGTATAACTGTCCTCTCTCTCTCTCTCTCTGGGTGTGTAGGGTGGTCCTCCCTCTTCCCCATCACAGAGTGTAACTGTCCTCTCTCTCTCTCTCTGGGTGTGTAGGGTGGTCCTCCCTCTCCCCCATCACTCAGTATAACTGTCCTCTCTTTCTCTCTGGGTGTGTAGCGTGGTCCTCCCTCTTCCCCATCACTGAGTATAACTGTCCTCTCTCTCTCTGGGTGTGTAAGGTGGTCCTCTCTCTCCCCCATCACTCAGTATTACTGTCCTCTCTCTTTCTGGGTGGACTCCTGTGGGCACTCACCCCCAGACTCCTCGTGGACACCTCAAGGTGAATTCAACCTCAAGGTTGAATGTCTCGGCCAGTTTGAGGTGTAGATGATTTTCTGCTGGACGAGTCAAAATCTGCTCTTTAAATTAAATATGAATCTGTTTGTGTATGTGTATATGTGTGTGTGTGTGTGCGCGCGCTTGTCATATTGACTCATGCAATGGTATTTTTCTCTCTGCAGAACTGTAAGGCTTCAAATACAAGACACATGCGCGCGCGCACACACACACACACACACACACACCTTTATAGACACTCTGCTTGTTAAGACCAGCAAACCTCACTGTGAATTACAGCCAACATACCTCTCCCTGTCTCTCTCTGTCTCTCTCTCTCTCTCTCTCTCTCTCTCTCTTTCTGTCTCTTTCTCTCTCTCTCTCGCTCTCTCTCTCTCCCTGTCTCTCTCTGTCTCTCTCTGTCTCTCTCTCTCTCTGTCCATGCCATGTTGGGTTTTTCGATGAAAAATAAATCAGTTGCCGTGGGCGACGCAGCTCCGTAAAATATTAAGCCCATTCACGGTGCTTATATGTCAGGCCCCCTGCGGGTGTGTGTGTGTGTGTGTTTGTGTGTGTGGGGCGTGTACAACAGAAAGTGAAGAGACGCTACACACACTTCCACATGAATTAAAGTGATGATGGATAAATCTGTGTGTATGTGAGTGAGCGCAGATTTATCCATCATAGAGGTAATGTGTGTGTATGTGTGTGTGTGTGTGTGTGTGTGTGTGTGTGTGTGTGTGTGTGTGTGTGTGTGTGTGTGTGTGTGAAGTTCTCATGAGATATTGCGACTGCTCTAAATGATTCTGAAACATTCAACATCCAGAGAAAGTGAGAGAGTGAGAGAGAGAGAAAGACAGACAGAGGGAGAGAGAGAGAGAGTGAGAGTGAGAGAGCAGCAACCATTTTTTTATTAAAAAATGCAATTTTTAAAGCAATTTTTACTAGAAATTAAAATCATTTTACAGAAACTTCTCAATAAAACTACAGTTTTCAGAGTCACAGGCAACAGAGATAGTATTCAGACTGAAACCCTTTCAGACAAAAACTACAACTGTTTCTGAAACAGACCAAACACTTCCAAACCAAACTGCTATTTTAATTATAAACCATCATTAATTTAATACTGAAATTCGCTGCATTTTTAGTTTGGAAGGGTCTCAGTATTGAAAATGGCTGTTTTAAAAAAATAAAACTGGTTTTGGTCTTAAACCTCTTTACAGACTAAAAATAAAATCTTAATTTTTTTAATCTTTAAATACTTTTTAAGACTAAAATTCTGCTGAAAGTCAAGCTCAGCTGCTTCAGAATTCTCTTCATGTTTAAAATTGACCCACAATCCAAAGTGTTTGAGCAGAGATAACACTCTGTAAACAGTGTTTTCTCCCTCTCTCTCTCTCTCTCTCTCTCTCTCTCTCTCTCTCTCTCTCTCTCACACTCACTCTCTCTCTCTCTCTCTCTCACCTCTCTCTCTCTCTCTCTCTCTCTACCTCTCTCTCTCTGCCTCTCTCTCTCTCTCTCTTCTCTGTGTGTGTGTGTGTGTGTGTGTGTATTTTTGATTGTTACTTTCCTGCATTAGGAACCTCCTGCTGTTTTTACAAATACAGATTTACCTCCTCAATCACTAAATATTTATTATCTGCAGAAAAAAAACATTACTTTCAGTGTGTGTGTGTGTGTGTGTGTGTGTGTGTGTCTGTGTGTGGCAGAGGATTAAGTCAAGATTCAATTAAGTTGCCCTGGTTTGGAGCGGCAGGGGAAATCAGTGTGACTGAACACACTCATCACAAATAAATGTCTCCGTAACACACACACACACACACACACACACACAGACACACACACACACACACACACACACAAATTAATTGATTTTCTAATGTAAATATAAGAGAAAAGGGCCATTTGGTGCGATTTCTAACCAAAGTCATTTGCCTTGCCTTTGTATTCCTGACAGCCATCTCTGTGCCTCCCACCCAGAACTACCTCCCAAATTTTGGAACATTCCTGACTTTCTGTGTTCAGTGAGGGCGTTCTGAAACAGTTGTCCTGCCTCACTATTCCTCTCGCCCTAATGGGCCTCGCCTCTGTCATGCCTGTCAAACCATTCCTGTCCTTTCCCTTCATCCGATTCCAGAATTGAGCTCCTCCCAATCCTGACTCTTCCACTTGTTTTAAATCCACTAACTGTTCCAGCCTCCATGCTAGCTATTATAAACAATTGCCCCTGACTCTATTTCTGATTCTATCTTCACCTGCCCTGACTTCTATTCTTGACTGAGTCTTCACCTGCCCCAACCCGATTCCTGATTTAACCCCTACCTGCCCCTGACTGTATTCCTGACTGTATTCCCGACTGTACCTCTTCCTGCCCCCACCGCCTCCATTCCATCCCTACCTGCCCCGACTCTATTCCTGATATAACCCCTACCTGCATCTGACAGTATTCCTGACTCTATGGCCAGTCATGGGAAAAGTGACTGAATGTAAATGAAGATGGAATTAATTAGGAACCTCATTAATGACTTCATTAATTATTAACTGGACATAATTTATAACACTGTTCACCCATATGACACACACACACACACATACATTACACACATATCATTGCGACACACACAGTATGTTGATTTCCAGAATTTATGATTCCTGACTGAAAGAAACAGGAAACCCCGACTGAAACTGGAATGTGTGTGTGTGTGTGTGTGTGTTCATTGGCCTGGATGTAAACAACATAATTAGAATTGCAACAGAAATAATCAGCAGCCAGTAGAGTGAAACGGCTCGCTCTGTCTCTAATATACTATTCTATACTACACTGTACTACACTACACTGTACTGTACTACACTACACTACACCATAGCACGGTGTCATACTAAATTACATAACACTATAATACACTACACTGTACTATACTATACTGCACTGCACTGTACTATACAATACTACACTATACTATACTATACTATACAACACTACACTTTACTGTCCCAAAGACATTTTACACTTTCTGACTTTCAGAGTCAGTTCTCTCTCTCTGTTTGGTCCATTCTGCCTGAGGAGGAGAAGAAGCTGCCTGATAATTCTGCACACCTTGATATCAGGTTTTGATCTCCTTAGGCCACACCCCCTCATTACACACACATCACCTGATCTACTTTAATCAACATTCAGGTTCATACAGCTTGGAGTTGGAATATCTGCAGAACGATGATGCTCTGGTGTGTTCTAAGTCATGTTATGCTATTTATAAGTGTGTCCTTTGGAACAGAACCTTTCTCTCCGTTCCACACACACCTTTTTCAGTTCTCAGTGCTGATTAGTGGATTGTGTGTTTCATTGCCCTGTTGTTGCCCCACACTTGAGTCAGAGAGCCAACACACACACACACACACACACACACACACACACACACACACACACACTGTAGACCTGTGGAGAGAGAGGCACCACGACACACACAGAGAGAAAAAAGAGTGATATAATAAAAGATCAGTCACATCCCAGGTCTAGATAACACAAACACAGTTTATAAGACCTGAAATTTACTAAATAAATTGTCCCCACACACACGCCCTGTTAGATTTGGTTTTCCTCTCTCTGTGAAAAATAATTCACTCTAACTCCTCAAAAGATCCAGGCTTCTGTTTAGTCATGCCAATGTACTTCAGTCCATTGTTCTAGATAACGATGCTACTTTGAACTGTAATTTTTGCTGTATTAGGACTTTACTCAGATGATCTATGTACTGAAAATCAGAGGATTTGGGAACAAGATATGTGAACTGGAGTGCAAAACACACACACACACACACACACACACACACACACACACACACACACACACACACACACACACACACACTCACATTCCTTTTCAGAATCTACTCAGTCAGAGCAGAGAGTGGAGATTAGAGAGAATCAGGGAGAATATGGAGAAAGAAAAGAAAGAGTTAGACAGGAGAAAGAGAGAGAGAGAGAGAATAAAGAATGAGAAAGAACAAAACCAGAGAGCAGGGAGAAAGATTGACAAGACAAGAGAGAAAGAGAGTGACAGAAAGAGACAGAGACAGAGATGGAGATAGAATTATTCAGTCATTAGAGGGCGCTCCAACCTCACTCACGTTCTTTCTGTCTCTCTCTGTCTCTCTGTCTCTGTCTCTGTCTCTCTCTCTCTCTCTGTCTCTCTACTCCCTCTCTTTCTCTGTTTCACTTTCTCTATCTTTCTGTGTCTCACATCCAAAGTACATTTGTGTTCAGTTCTTTCTAAGAAAAGAAAAAGAAAGAGAGAGAGGAAGAATGGATAAAAAAGAGGACACTGGGAAGAAGAGTGATAGAAGAAAAGAAAAGGAGTTTAAGAAATAGCAGGAATAAGAGAAAAAATAGGTATAACTGAGAGGGAAGAAAAGAGAAAAGAAGGAAAAGTGGAAGAGAATTCATAAATGAATAAAAGTGATTTTAATTCATTGACTGGGTCAAAAATCGTAAAATAAAAGTATCAGGGATTAATATGTTGCCCTACAGATGTCGCCGCGGTGGCTGACTCTCAAAAAAGGTTCTGGTTCTAGGATTTTTCGATGAATTTATGGCTGAAATATTTTGAACTGTGCCCATCCTTTCCTCATTCTGTCTGTCCCCATCCTGTGTGTTGGTTTGGTTCCTGTTCCCACCCATGTCCTGTTACGTCTCTCCTGCTGTCAGGTATCCATGGTTCCAAATTTGTCTTTTTCCATGCTGGTTCTCCATTGTTTTGTCCTGTTCTGTTGTTCAGAGATTTTTTCTAAAGTCTTCATGTGGATCATGTTCCTTATTATGGTCTGTACTTGCTTCCCTACATTTCGCTTTGACTCCTGATGAGAATGGTTTCCAACTTGGTTTTAGAACCAAAACCTAATCAGTTCTCTGTTCGTGCAGAGACGAGAGGAGAACCGAAACCTAGAGTTTAATACACAGGAACAAAGAAGGACCATAATTTCCATCACTGATTTATTCACTCCTCCATCTGTATGTCTCCTGATGTTTCTCTCTTTGCTCATGCGTCTGTCTATTCTCAATTGTCGCATTTCACAGTTTTCTACCTTCTTACTTCATCGTACATCTCTCTTTCACTCCTTTCTCCGTCCATGAGTCTTGTTTATGGTTACAGCCTCCGAATTTCCATTCTCTTGGTTTTCTTTTCCACTTTTCACCCAGTGTTTTCTTCATACTTGTCTTTCCGAATTTGTTTTCATGATTCTTTTCCTCTTTTTCTACTTTCCACTTTCAAAGTGATTGTGGAGAGCCATTAGGTCTGGATGTCATTTTTTATAATGAAATGCTTTTCTCATAAACGTTGCTCAGTATTTCAGTCAGTGCAGCTTATAGACCTGCGTGTGTGTGTGTGTGTCTGTGTGTGTGGATCAATGACTATCCTGGGACTTTCTTTTTAATCAACTCCAGAAGTGTCCCGAACTGCTCCTGGACTGAGAGGAAAGGAGAGTTTCCGATAAATGATTATTGATCGGTGTTTTCTCAGAGGTGAGGAGTTTGATGGATTCGCCGCAACTTCGCCCACTCAGTTTATCACTTAAAAAAACAAACTTTAAACCGGGTCAGACTGACACCACCAGAGTCTGTGAGAGTCCTCCAAAGAGACACTGTGCTGGCAACTTAATCAGAAACACCCACCTTGCGTTGCCGCTCGGTGGCCAATTTATTGAAAACACTCATCTGGTGATGAATCTCATTGGCCACTTTGTTAGAAACACCCAATTTCTGCGTCCACTAGCTGCCATACTTTATTGAACACTGCTTTCTTTTGCCTCTCTCTGTCTCTCTCTCTCTCTTTTCTTCTTCTTCTTCTTTTCTTCTTTCTCTCTTCTCGCTCTGTGATAAAAAGATTAAAGTCCTCTGAGTTGGAGAGTCCATTCTGCTCCCCAGAGTCTCTATAGTTAATATTATATCAGCTTTTCTGGAACAGGATGATGAAGATCTCTGAAGAACTATACTCTCAGTGGAGAACCTCAGCAGTGGTATGGACTTGTCTCCTCTCTGGTTTGATTGATCTCCAGTGAAAGGAGGTCAGTCCAGCATGAGAGAGATAGATTTGGTTTGATCCCTCCTTCCGGAGTGGATTCTCTCCTGTATGAAGGAACGAGTCCTGGTGGACTTGGTGGTTTCCACTGTGATTTGTGTGCATAGATTGTGTCACATTCAGAAATGTGGTTTTACAGCCGACACCACAGGAACACGGGAGAGTTTAATATTAAACTGCCTGTTTTAGATAAAAAGCACTGTTTACTAAACAACAGACACTTTTATAATAAAGATCAAAAGAGTTAAACTGTATAGCCGTAATGACTGTTTATGGAGAACAACTGAATGTTTACAGCATTTAGCTGACACTCTTTTCCAGAGTGTCTTACATTTACTGATTATAGTGACAGTCCGCCTGGAGCAACCCCTGGGATTCAGGGTCTGGATGATTGGACTGATACTGAACGGCCGTACTGATACTGAACTTTACTGACACTGCATTGCTGTACTGACTCTTTCTTCCTGTCTCTCTATATGCAGATTAAACTGTAATCACCTGTATCTCACTGTGTATTACCAATTGATTACATCACACACACACACACAAACACACACATTGACACACACATTTGTGGATTTGTGAGCATCTGATGTCAGATATAGCTCCTATAACTAAAATAAACAAATGAGAGAGAGAAACAGGGAGAAAGGGAGAGAGAGATGGGGGAATGGGGGAAGAGAGAGATGAGAGAGAGAGAGAGAGAGAGAGAGAGAGAGAGAGAGAGAGAGAGAGAGACAGTTCCAGGTGTCTGAGTGTTTGTGTTTGATCAGGATTGAAGATTCCTGCAGTTTCACTTTAATACCATTAGCACTCGGGCGAGTGAGCCAAGCTGGAGCCCTGAAGGCTGAGTGTGAGTGTGTATATGTATGTGTGTGGGTTTCTGGGCTACAGTGTGATTAATACTGGGAGGCTTATCTCTCTGAGGTTAGCTGAGAAAATCTCCAAATTTAGTCTCTGGCTGAAAAGAACTTTAACTCTGTTTTACAGCAAAAAGAAGAAAATAAACACTAATGATTATTCTAATTAATAACAGTGTAATTACAATAACAACAACATTGTAGCTACTTTGTGCTCAATGTTAGAGTGCAGCTTATTGGCAACAGGGAGTTTATATGACTGTAGTAGCAATCCTGTTTATTATTGTTTAATTAATACAGTTTAAACTAAATTTACACACACTTAATATTACCGTCAGTAAAAACTGAACATCTATAATCCCATTTTTAACTACACTTCTATAGTCTGAGTTTTACTGTATTACATTTACACTTCATCTGTCTCCATTTCTTCCAGTTCTCTGCATCTTCCTCCTCCAAACCAACCACCTGAATGTCCTCTCTCATCACGACTGTATTACACATCTCTATTTTTTCAATCTCAATTTGAATGCAATTACATGTCTAAAATCTAAATTCTAATGTAATTACACATTTATAATATCAGTTTTATAGTAATTCCGAGTCTATAATCTCAGTTTTACTGTAATAACATACAGTTTTATTGTACATGTGGAAATTTGAGACAGAAATGAGGCATTTAGCTCAGATCCCCACAAAGCTCGAACCCACAACTTCATTGACCACAGCTGAGGTTCACCTTCTAGGATCCCCCATCACACACACACACACACACACACACACACACACACCCCGACACACACACACACACTCTGAAATGTTTTAGGCTTAAACTTTTGTATGTGTTAGCTGTGTCATGGGCCCTCAGAGGCTGGAGTCGAACCTCACACTCTACACACCCAGAGAGAGAGAGAGGACAGTTATACTGAGTGATGGGGGAGAGGGAGGACTGCCCTACACACCCAGAGAGAGAGAGGACAGTTATACTAAGAGATGGGGGGGAGGGAGGACTGCCCTACACACCCAGAGAGAGAGACAACAGTTATACTGATTCTAGTGAGACCTTTTTATAAAATAAGTTCTTTTCACTGTGTGTGTGTTTATAAGTTTTTTGGGGAGCTTTAATGGTGTGTTTTTGAAGCCGGTGTGTGTGTGTTTTCGGAAGTAGGACAGTAGCGAATGTCTGATGTCCCATGGGTCCGGATTTACCGGAATCACAGTGAGGGGACACAACCCCGGGGACAGAATGTTCCTAAACCATGGAAAACACACCAGCAGCTCGGTACACATACAGACACGATCACTCCGGGGGTGCGTTCAAAACATGCACACACACACACACACACACACACACTCTTTCCATACATGCTAATCATTTGTTTATATGAAAGAGAAAGAAACGAAAAGAGAGAACATTACTTGTATAAAGTGGTGACACTGAGGTAAAAAATAAAGAAGGACTGAAATGAGGTGTGTGAGAGCTGGCTTAAGACATACTGTTTTTTCTCACTATTGAAGGGGGAACTTTATCTTCAAAAATTCTCATTATTGAGGGGTTCTGATGGGAACCATGGGTTCTGTGTGAGAAACATGCTCATTGTTAGTGAGTGTAACCGAACAGCGAAAATGAGCAGAATAGGGACGTCTGGTTCCATTCACTACCACTGTGTTCCACAATCTGTCTTTAACTCCAAACCGTTTATCTAGGGTTTGTTCACATTTAATAAGAATTTTGGTGGAAATTCTGTATTAACAGCTCATTTTCATCTTAAAACTTATTTCTACAATAAATGTACATATTCATGTTTAAGGCATTTATATTATGTTAAATGTTATATGTTATAATTTTTTTATCAGATTTATTTATAACATTTTATTGTATTATTTTTATCTATATTATAGAATTAATTTTTATATTATACACATATTATATATGAATATGATAATATATTTAAAAAAACTTCTTAAATAAACATGTCGTAACCAGGTTTACATTCGAATCTTTATCTGTAAACTTCCAGATTCCAAGAGCAGTGTTTTCCTCTCAAGTGTAGGCTCGAGCCGCCAATATCAGTTCCTTAATTTGAACGCTGATTTTAAAAGTCACTACTCACAGTCTGGAGTAAATCTGAGGAACTGTGTCTAGGTTTGTTCCAATGGTAACGTGTAAGGCTTTCAGTCCATCTCCTGAAGAACTGACGAATGGGGGCACTCGCTCCGCTGAGCCTGCACACATTCCACAGGGGGGGACAATCTGATTGGTCTGTTCTGCAGGAGAGCAGCAGGACCTGCAGTTAAACAGAAAAACAGGTTCTCTGTGAAGAACTAGACCCTGAGGGTTCCCCTCTGGCTAAACTAGTGCAGAACATCTAACAACACCACCCTGCGGCTAGTCAACACACACACACACACACACACACACACACACACACACACACACACATTACTGCTGGACAGATTGTAACATATCCTTTCTTCTCACTGTTTAATACATTTCTCTCTCTCTCTCTCTCTCTCTCTCTCTCTCTCTCTCTCTCTCTCTCTCTCGCTCTCTCTCTCTCTCTCTCTCTCTCTCTCTCTCTCTCTCTCTCTCTCGCTCTCTGTGTCTCTCTCTGTCCCTGTTTCTGTCTCCATCTCTGTAAGGACCTTTATTCAATTTAAGATAAACTCTGATCCACGACTAACAGGATTCCTGGATTATTATTACTGGATTGATATTTTCTTTTTTAACCCAGTTATCTGAAAATTCCAGAATAAGATGTTCTGACCAAGAGCCGAGGCATTCAATCAGAAAAATCAAACCCTTCAGTTTTTCATTTCATTTCCTTCTTTTAACATACGAACGCATTTAAATTCAGTTGTTTTCTTTTTTTTGTGTACATCATCCATCCATCTATCCATCCATCCATCACCAATCTGCTCATCCTCTTCAGTAATTGTAGAGAAACTGATTCAGTTCTCAGCAGCTCTCAGTACTGAATACTGTACTGAACTGAACACTGCACACAGCACTCAGTAATTGCGCAGTTGTACTGAATACCCAATACCAAACAAGAATAATTATAAACGTAATGTTCCCTACAATCATAAAAACACACACACACACAGACACACTCACAGCGCAGACTGACTAACACTTGTTTCATACCCCTTCACATGTCCTGTCTTTGAGCTATACACACACACATACACACACACACACACACACACACACACACACACACACACACACGCACGCACACAGCACTCAAGTTTATTTTTGTCTCTGATGTGTGTGACTCAGGTTGTCTCTGAGGTCTCTGGACTCAAAGGCCACTTTGCTGCTGCGGAGGGGTGTGTGTGTGTGTTTGTGTGTGTGTGTTTTGGGGGGAGTTATGATTCTAACTCTTGAGAACTGCATGATGTCCAGAATCACTGATTTTAGACCAGGATTCAGTAAAAATAAAACCACAAAATAACTACTGAATTTATAAACACTGTACTGAATACTTTAATAAACACTACTGAATACTTTAGTAAATAATGTACTGAATACTTTAATAAACACTTCTGAATACTTTAATAAACACTACACTGAATACTTTAATAAACAATGTAATGAATACTTTAATGAACACTACTGAATACAGTACTGTACTGAGTACTGTACTGAATATTATACTGCACAAAATACCAATACAGACTAATCAAATATAGTAATAAATATAGAGTTTTTTTTTTTTTTGCTAAACAGTGCACTGCATAGAATGCCCTACAATGACAATACTAAATACTGTACTACATTACTGAGTACTACACAAAAATCAATACCAATTACAATACTGAATAACACATTGAGTAGAGTACTGAACAGCACACTGAGTACAGTACTGAATGTCACACTGAGTAGAGTACTGAACAGCACACTGGATACAGTACTGAATACCCCACTGAGTACAGTACTGAATACCACACTGAATGCAGTACTGAATATCACACTGAGTACAGTAATGAATGTCACACCAAGTAGAGTACTGAGCAGCACACTGGATACAGCACTGAATACTGTACTGAATACCCCACTGAGTACAGTACTGAATACCACACTGAATGCAGTACTGAATATCACACTGAGTACAGTATTGAGTATAGTACTGAATACCACACTAAGTACAGTACTGAGCACAGTGTTGAGTAGACAGAATAGATCAGACAGAACAGCAAAAAACAGAGGAAGGATAAAGGAAAATCTGTAACAACAAAAACAAAAGAAAATTCTGAATCAGGCTAAAGTGGGGGTGAAAGAGAACCTGGAATCACAACATGTTCTTTAGGTTTGCAGGCTTTTAATTTCAGTACTGTGTGTGTGTGTGTGTGTGTGTGTGTGTGTGTGTGTGTGTGTGTGTGAAAGATGTGTGTGAGTGAATTAGGTCGATGTTCTACACTGGTGGGACTTTAATGAGTGGGGAACTTTCAGAACTCGGTTCCTCTGACGGGTATAAAATATTCAGGATTGTGGAAAAAGGTGAAAGCTGCTCGTTTGATGTCTCACAAGAAATTCGTTACTCTTCATTAACGTTTAGACGTTTACACACACGTGTGTGTGTGCATGTGTGTGTGTGTGTGTGTGTGTAATTCAGTGGGGTTTAATTTGTTTGACTGTTTGGAGTTTTTTGGGGGGAATTTTCTTCTCTGAGACCAACGGTTTACTCTAACGAGCCAAGCTTTTAGTGCTGGTAGGCAAAAATGAAGAGCATCTGTGTGTGTGTGTGTGTGTGTGTGTGTGTGTGTGTGTGTGTTGATATGACAGACGTCTCTTCAGATTGAATGCAACATTTATAGCTGTGATTTGAGGGGGGGGGGGCGGAGAGAGAGATCTAATATCTGACTCATACACACACACACAAACACACACACACACACACTCACACACACACACACACACACACTCCAAACCTCATGGGTGCATATCAAAACTGACTGTTTGAATAAACTTTTCTTTCTTCTTCTCAGAGTAGAATGACTCAATTCAGATTCTTCTAAACTGACTTATGACTTGACTCACACAAAGTGACTTGGCACTCTATTGTGACTTACCCTTAACTGACTGGTCTATAACTGCTGACTTGACTTGTCCTGACTTTTTGGGTTATTCAGACTTGCCCTTAACTGACTCAGTATTTTATTTATTGAAAATGAATCGTGACTGGATTCAGACTCATCTTTAACTGGCTTGCTTTAAACTGACTTGT
>CM029377.1:20202199-20204699 GCA_017165825.1 Hepsetus odoe
AGTGCGTTTGGCACATTTTTTGTAGGTTTATTGTAAGACATTGTTGAGCATATACACACACACACACACACACACACACACAAACACAGCAGTCTCCTCTCAATATTGGTTGGTCACAGACGATGAATAAAACCCCCTGAAATCTCTCTCTCACCAGGAGAAAGAGAGAGAGATACAGAAAGAGAGAGAGACACAGAGGGAGAGAGAGAGAGAGAGACAGAGAGAGAGAGAGAGAGAGTCAGATAGTCAGACAGAAAGAAAAACTATCGACACAAAGAGATAAGAAATTGAGTGTGTGGGGGTTCGGAAACAGGACAGGTGGGTGACGAATGAAACACACACACACTGTTGAGCAGAAATGTAATATATATATGGGTCATATGTATAAATATCCTATTACACACACACACACACACACAGGCCCTAAGCTATAGATACGCTCTATCAAACTCTCAGTCTGTTGCTATGATACGGAGTCCTTGTTTTCACTGATAAATAACAACACACAGTGAGGTAATGCATCTGATCTGTGATGTCACTCCTGCGTTCGTCTGTGATTGGCCAGTGCTTTGGCCTGGCTGTTGCTGCCACAGGTGGAGCCCAGCAGTTAACCTGTCTCAGGGCTGTGTGTGTGTGTGTAAACATTTATCCTTTAATCTTAACAATGTGATGTCATAATGGGATGCTGTCTGTTCAATTTGTTGCTATTCAACTGATGTAGTTCCTGAACACTGGTTGACGAGGTGTTAATTTATTTAGGCTTTATACCTGCACCCGGAACCCAGCCGGTCTGATCTGGTCCAGTCCGGCTTTGAAGTTCCACGGTTTAGTTTCCGGTAGCAGAGGTTCTGCCGGTTCCATAAAACCCAAACAGAACTGTTCTCTTTGACTCTGTTCGTCATGGGAACTGTGATTGGTTTGGTTTGGATTGGTTTGTGGGTCTTTTCCACCAGAACCAGAAATGACCCAAACCACAAACACAGAACACAAATCACACCTCTTTCCAGAGGTACCTGTTTGGGTCACTGCCGTCTGATTGGTCAAAATACAGAAAATGCAAATCTGGAAACATGGGTTTGGTTGGTTCTGGTTCCTGTAAATGAAATATCAAATGGAGTGATGGCACACAAACAACAGCTCAGTGTGTATGCGTATGTGTGTGTGTGTGTGTGTGTGTGTGTGTGTTGCCTGAGACGCTGTACGGGTCACTGCGAGTTCATAGGAAAAGACTGAATCTGTGACACACTGACACACACACACACACACACACATACACACACACACACCCACACACACACACACACACACACACACACACAAACACACACACAGGCCTCTAACCCTTCTCAGAGCAGACTGACTGCTCATCTGCTGCAAACTGCTTCAAACCTCCTGGAGGACACGCTGTCTCCTGATTCACCTACTTGTCCTCACAGTGGACAGAGATGAGGACACTCAGTGACAATGTGATGTATAAAACATTGTGAGAGCACACACACACACACACACACACACACACACACATATATATATACATACACACACATAAAAGTGTCAAATTAACCTTTTATTTAAAATTTACAGTTCCTTCACTGCTAAAAAACTTCACACATCACAAGCATCCATTTCTGCTCAAAATGCTTAAAAAAAAAAAAAAAAGTAAAAATATTTTATCCTACTTAAGTCTTACCCACTCAGAGGACTTAAAACTGGAATTTTAAGCCCAAAAATACATTTGGGTCTCCAGTTGTTCACACTCATTTGTTTCAGAGGCCAGAGTAACGGATAAGAGAGGTGAAGGAGTGCAGGCAAGTTGGAATGAGTGGAGAAGAGTGACAGGAGTGATTTGTGACAGATGTGGACCAGCAAGTGAAAGAGAAAGTTTACAGGATGGTAGTGAGACTAGCTGTTATACGGGTTGGAGACGGTAGTGAGACCAGCAAGTGAGAGAGAGAGGGGTGAAGAAAGAATGCAAGAGATGAAGAAGCAATGGGAAAAGTACGAAAGGAAAAGAGGAAGCAGAGGATGAGTGAGGTGGGGGAAAGAGGAGAGAAGAAAGAAGGAGAGAGAGAGAGAGAGAGAGAGAGAGAGAGAGAGAGAGAGAGAGTAAAAGAGAGTAAAATAAAAAGGAAGGATGGGCAGTGAAGTTGCTCTGCAGTCAGTGCACACTTCCTCCATTGTGCTTCAGTAGAAACTCCAGCAGTTTGGATAATGAAACGCTGATGCAACCTGGAGAAAGAGAGAGGGGGAGGAGGAGGAAAAGAGAGAAGGAGAGAGAGCAGGAAAGGAGAGGTGGGGGGGCAGAAAGAGAGAGCGAGACTTCCTAAAGTGAGATTACACCATGGCAACATCAGTCGTTTTACTAAAGCATCTCTCGCTGTCTCTGAGGCATCATACACCCTGGAGGAGATTCACACACACACACACACACACACACACACACACACACACACACACACACACACACATTGCCAGACTCTCAGTACATGACAGACTCTCA
>CM029377.1:20209699-20214699 GCA_017165825.1 Hepsetus odoe
ATGAGCCTGTATACCTAATCAGAAAGCTTTATTACAAACCAGAAGTATCGTATCTGAAAGATGAAGATCTTATCCAGAAAAAAAAACAGAAACCATCTTCAACAGTGAGGCTGTCTCTAACCAGATAAAGAACCCAGTTAAATGAGAAATGAGAATTTAACCCCATTTCTCCACAAGAACAGCTTCAACTTTGGGATGTTGTTGGGAAAATTCAGACTCACTGGTCCATCGATGACAATGAGCCCAGATACCAGAGGAACCATACATCTTTCCAACACTCTTCAGTTTAAAACCCCCAAGCATGGATTTGTACATCTAATGAAGGTTCTTAAACCTCATCCTTGAAGTGTTGCCCTCAAAGGTAAGTCTGGTCCTCCAGTTGTAGACCTTTACCCTCAACACGTTCTAATTAATCTGTTCACCTTCTTCACCAAACCTCAAACTTCAAATCATCATCCAATTAACTTGATGGCCCTGATTCTACAGATAGCCATCAATCCGTGTGCCCTCAATATATGAGAACCTTCTCCAGACCTTGGTTCTTGGGGAGTTCTGGGGCCAATTGCTGGTATCCGGGTGGTTTAATGGGGACCAGATGTGGGGAACCATTTCGGGAGCTGAGAAAAACGTGGGAGGGATAAATAAACATGGTGCTAACGCCTCACTTCCTGCCGCCCCGCTAAATTTATTCCCAGCAGAGAGGAGACGGGAATCTGATGAAAGAGGGCTTTGTTAGCCGACTATTGCTCCAGAAAAGCCCAGCGCTGTGGCAGCACATTTCAGGACCGGCCGTGACGCCTTTCGGAACGTTTTTCAAGCCCAGTGTCTCTCAGAACCGGCGGCCTGGGAGACAGATGAGCCGACGGAGCCCTGGGCGCTACGTCGCTCTGCATTTTCAGACTGATGTCTGCTAGAAATCAGGACGAGTTCTTC
This sequence comes from Hepsetus odoe, assembly GCA_017165825.1. NCBI lineage: Eukaryota > Metazoa > Chordata > Actinopteri > Characiformes > Hepsetidae > Hepsetus > Hepsetus odoe. The sequence continues at coordinate 20,210,633 of CM029377.1, forward strand.
ATCCTGAACGTTTCTTCATTTCTTTCTTCTCTCGTTTCCCGGTCGGTCCAAAGCAGACGCCTATTTTTTTTCCACCAGACTTTTTAAAGTGAAAATAACCTCCAAAATAAAAGCGCCTTTGTTTTCTGCAAGATGAGCAGTTGTTCTGTTTCCCCATAGAGTGAATCTAGAATTGTTCCATTAAATCTCCACAAAAGTGTGTTTTCCTCTCTTTGATATTATTTAAAAAATGATTCTAAGTTTAAATATTATTATTGTTAGTTTTAAAAAGTTATAGCTAAACTTTTTAGTGTCTCTGAATTCTCAATTCTCAATTGTTTTTAAAAATGTCACCAAAAATCTAATTTCATAATTAAGATTTGACCCTTATACATTCATTTAATTTAATCTAAAACAGGCAACAAACAACAGACAAAAATATAAACAAAGGAAATCTATATTAAAAATAGATACACTGACATAACCACCTAGCAACCAGTTGGAATACTGAATTCAAACTTCAACAGGAAGTTAAATATTGTGATGTAATAAATATAGAATAATTTTAATATGTTGAGCTCTTCTAGTTCTAAACATTTACACAAATGGTTTAAAGTGGTTTATGCATCCAAAGCAGGGACAAATGAAACATACTGTTTTCATCCACTTTTGTATTCTTTTTTTTGTATTACTGAACACCTCCAATACACATTCATTCCACCTTTAATGGTGCAGTTATCCCCAGTCCTGTGCAATTGCCACAGATTTAAGGTGGGATGGAAAATTCTGAGGTGGTATGTTCTAGGTATTCATCTTAAATCCTGTCCGTGGGAGGAGATATTCAGCTGATAACTTCTGGTTCTTGATGATAAATGGATGAGTGTGAGGATGAGCGTGAGCTACCTATCACTCCACCCACTGCTCGTGACATCACAGGTTCTCGCTACTAGACCAGCTAAGTTTAGGGGCCGGTTTTGTGCTTGTTTTAGGGCACCGGCAACAATTTTTTTATGTGGAAAAGCGCGCACTGGTTCCAAAATTGGGAACCGGCACGGGAACCAGAGCAGTGGAAAAGGGGCAACATGGACTCCTGTATGATCTGGTTCCATGGAAGACCTGCAGAAAAAGTTCTGGTTCTGATAGAAAGGTGGTAGAACACACAGTGCAGACCGGACAGTGTGTCCATGCTGTCCCCTGCCACTACTGAAAGCTCCTATACTGGACATCTGAACTGGAGCATGGGGCAGTGGAAGAAAGTCTGGCTGGTACTGATAGATTCTTGGGAAGAGACAGCACCAAGATGCACTGAGAGATGCTCTGAACAGTGATCTGTGCACGTTACTTGGACACCTAAACGTTGTCCAGAAATGTGCTGATGGTTCTGCAGGATCAGGGGACTTGCGCTGACCCAAAGACCACCTTATGTGAAACACCATGGTTTGACCTTTTGACCTCCACGGTCCATAAACATCTGGACAGATCCTTCCAGACACACAGGCAGGTCCTACAGGGGGGACATTTTTGAAGGAGGCTCCAGTTTTTGGCACTGACAGATTGGACTAATCTAGCTGCTGGCATGGGATGATGGAGAACGAACACACACACACACGCACGCACGCACACACACACACACACACACACACACTTGCACTTGATAAACAGCCCTTGAGAGGGGGACTTGATGAAATTGGAGAAGTGTCATTTTTAAGAGAGATGCCATTAATAATAAACATGAGAAATTCCCCCATACTCTGTCTCTCTCTCTCTCTCTGTCTCTCTCTGTCTCCCCCCCCACCTCACTCTGTCTCTCTGTCTCTCTCTCTCTCTCTCTCTCTCTCTCTCTCTCACTCTCTGATTAGAAAGGAAATTATGTTAATGATGTTAAACTCTATACTCCCCTCTCTCTTTTCTTTCTCCTCTGTTATTTTTCTCCCTAGTGGGTGATTTCACATCACCCTCTTTCAGGTCCTGTAAAGTAAGTCCAGGAAGATGGAGGGAGATGTGTTGTCACTGAAAAATTTTTACAGTGCATTTGCATTACACAATGAAAAGCATTCCTTTTACAGCATAGCAACAGCCCACCAACCACATGGAACATCAAGACCAACACCTAGCAACAACCTGAGCTACCCTAGGAACAAGCTGGGATACCATAATAATTGGTCAGCAGCACAGAACCTGTCAGTGACATCACAACAACCTCTTAACATTTCCATACCAACCACACATTGCACCATAGCAACCACCAAGCAAAGAGCCAGCGTTTCTAGCTTGATCAACATAGTGACCACGCAGTGACAGCACTCAACCAATCAACTTTGTTCATTTTGGGTTACTAAATGGGGAAATATGTTTTTGGATCATTTTGGGGTTTTAATAGGGATTCCGTGTACGTGAATCATTTTCATGATTCTGGTTGTTGATTCAGTGTGTGTTTGGATCAATGTGGAGTTCTAATAGGGATTCAGTGTGCTTGAATCATCTTCATGGTTCTGATTGTGAGTGTAGTGTAATTGGATCATTTTACATGGTTCCGATTCAGGATTCATTGGATCCATTTTGGGGTTCTGATAGGAATATGGGTTCTCTGGGGAGCAGCAGGAATGTGTTAGTTGTTATAAGTTCAAGAGCATCTGCCTTTGGGTGCAGAGAGGAATTCATAAATATAGAGATGTTCCTCCTGTGTTTGTGTGTGTGTGTGTGTGTGTGTGTGTGTGTGTGTGTGTGTGTGTGTATGTGCGTACAGCTATACCCCCCCCCCGACATACACACACTTGCACTTACACTGTCCATGTTGGTTGACACACAGAGGTCATGGGACTTCCTGAAAAGTGTCCATCCCATGGTCGCCACGGAAACTAGAGAGTAAAAAAAGAAAAACTCCTGCCGAATCTCAGTGAAAATAAACACGTGCTCTTCATCTGATGAGAGTCATATGGGACGGGGGGGGGTGTTTCTCAGAGACGGAGCAGAGAAAAGACAATGGGAGATTCTGTTTCTCATTTTTGGCTTTGATGGTTCTAATCAGTGAGAACCTTTCCCTGTCGCTGGAGAAAAACCTCTAGAACCATTATGTCCACTCAGGAGACAGTTTAAAATGCCAACACCCACACAGGCCCCTGGCATCCCGCTAAACTTTATGAGTGTGTTGAGTTGTTAAGGTAGTGTTAAGTGTTTTTGTGATTGTGTTGAGTTTGGAAGGTTGTGTTGAGTGTTTAAATAGGTGTGTTGAGTTTGGAAGGTTGTGTTGAGTGTTTAAATAAGTGTGTTGAGTTTGGAATGTTGTGTTGAGTGTTTAAATAAGTGTGTTGAGTTTTGAAGGTTGTGTTGAGTGTTTTTGTGAGTGTGTTGAGTTTGGAAGGTTGTGTTGAGTGTTTAAATAAGTGTGTTGAGTTTGGAAGGTTGTGTTGAGTGTTTAAATAAGTGTGTTGAGTTTGGAAGGTTGTGTTGAGTGTTTTTGTGAGTGTGTGGAGTTTGGAAGGTTGTGTTGAGAGTTTTTGTGAGTGTGTTGAGTTGTTAAGGTTGTGCTGAGTGTTTTTCTGAGTTTGTTGGGTTGTTAAGGTTGTGCTGAGCATGTTGAGAAAAAGAGAAAAGCTGTAAAAATTTCAGCAGGTCTGAATTGGAATTCTTTTCTTCTGAGGGGCCAATGAGGCTCCTGATTGGGTGCTGTCCCTCCTTTACTGGACCTAATGAAATGATGTCTTTTGAATGGTTGAGGGGATGTCCTCTGACCCCCCCCCACACACTGGGCTCCTGGCTGCAGTATGGTGTCCTGTTTGGTCAGTGTGGGGTCAGGAGTGTTGGGAGGGAGAAGCTGGAGCTCATAGGCGGGGAAGGAGAGTGCTGTAGAGTGAGGGCATTCAGCTCCAACAATACATCCGAAAAAACCCATTTCTCCACTTGTCTCATTAACGAGGTTCTCCTGACAGCTCCAACAATAGCCCCAATAGCTTCACCCACACCATCGGGCCCTTCCACCCCAGTGGCCTCATGTTGCCTTCCCCCTCCCTCCCTCTGTTTTCTGACATTTTATGGGTTCCCCAAGCTGGACACTGCCCTACACCCCTAAAAACTAAGTATCTAAAGCG
>CM029377.1:20219699-20277199 GCA_017165825.1 Hepsetus odoe
AAGATGGTGAGGATGGGTGGTGGAAGATGGGCTCCCCTCAGTCTGTGTAGGAAGCAGAGACGCTGCTGGGCTTTCTTTGTGATGGAGTTGATGTTGAGGGTCCACGTGAGGTTGCTGGATATGTGAACACCAAGAAACCACTGACGAACCACTACACATTAACAGTTACACTGTACTACACACTCTACAACCACTACACACTGTACTACTCTCTCTACAACCACTACACACTGTACTATACCACTACACAATTTACAACTACTACACACTGTACTACACTCTCTACAACCACTACACACTGTACTACACCACTACACACTGTACTACACACTCTACAACCACTACACACTGTACTACACACTCTACAACCACTAAACACTGTACTACACCACTACACACTGTACAACACACTCTATGACCACTACACACTCTACAAACACTACACACTACACTACACACAGTTCTACACACTCTACAACCACTACACACTGTACTACACACTCTACAACCACTAAACACTGTACTACACCACTACACACAGTTCTACACACTCTACAACCACTATACACTGTACTACACACTGTACAACACACAACAAATAAAATAATGAATACATTATTAAAGTCTAAAAATGACTATTTAAAACATTGGTTGACATTAATGAATTATAGCAGTTTAAAAATAATCATATTGAATTGAAATGTCCATAAAACAATTTTTTAAATTAATTTTATTTTTGCTTAGATTTTTCTATATCTGTAAAGTATCTTTCATCTCACAGTAATGGTGTTACTTATGACAATATAAATATTTTATGTATTTATATAATGAGAAGAATAATAATAATAACAATAATAATAATAACACAGTCAGTCAGCAGCTCCACAAACTCAGACCCACATTCTGCTCTAAATTGAGCCGCTTGGTTTGAATCTGGGTTACGTTTTAATTGTTCCCCAAATTCACAACTAGAACTCATTAAAGTTTGTATTATTTATTTATTTATATGTAGAGTTCTTTACAAAATGCCCCTCATTTCTTCACCTTTTCTTCCAGACTTTCTTTTATCGTTAATGTAATATTGAGGAGCAGTTCTCCAGATCTTCCTGAAGGACAATGTTTTTGTCTCTCATTTTCAGTACAATCTCTGTACCTGAGCAGTTTGATTGCTGTTTGTTGGTTAATCCACACAGTGATCTACGTCTGAACCTTCAAGCAGAACAAAGCGTCTAACTTAAGACATAAAGCTGTGAAGAAACAGGTGCAGAAGGTTCCAGATGATCAGGTGATTAGTTTACTGCTAATGCTGAACACTGAGTGGAGAACCCCTTTATCTAGAACCTTGCATCTTTAGACATTTTGCAGCACTAAAACAATTGTTCCCATTTCTTTCATTCATTTATCTGTCTGTCTGTCAATCTATCTATCTATCTTTCTGTCTGTCTGTCTATCCATCTGCAGTGATGGTCTCTGTATATCCTCAGACTGAGCTTCTACTAATCAACCTCTTCTGGGGAGGTGGGGCTAAAACAGTTAAAAACTGGACCAAAGTTCCTGTTCAGTTGATGTGTTTTCCCGCCAAATCTGTAGCTTTAACTCAGTCCTGCATCCCAAGTCTGGGGGACCTTCCTTGTTCTGGGGTTCCAGTCAAGTCTGGTGCTGGAGAACCTGGTGGCCATAAATTTGTTGGACACTGGACCCAATATGGTGCCTTACATGCATCACCCCCTCCAACAAGGACCCGGGCTTTTGCCCCCCCCCAGGGGCGAGCGAGAGCGAAGGACAGTGTCTTTGGCTCCGAATCACAATGAGCCTTGTTGGGGGTCCATTGAAGGACGTGAGGACCAGCCCCCTCGCAGGAGAAAGGGGACGCTAATTGAATGAGTGATGGTGAAGACAGACGAGGCGACAGATGCTCGCGTGCCTTTACAACTTACAGCAGTGTGTGTGTGTGTGTGTGTGTGTGTGTGTGTGTGTGTGGCAGCATTCCGGCAATGCTAAAAAGAAGGTTCTCCCTGCAGGACTTTGGAAGGATACCCTCATTTGGGTGGTGTCCCACCTGCCGTTCTCTTTGTCTGCGGTGAAGGGGTCAGAGAATCAATGAACACCATCAATTCATGAGCTAAATTTTTATGGCCCTGGCCATAAAGTCGTACTTTCTCCACGTCCAGATGTTCATTTCTTCATTATTTTCAACCTGAACCTCCTTCCCATCCTTGTGCACCCACATTGTTGCTGTCAAAAATCTGATTTTCCCAAATGTCCAAAAAAATCTAATCACAAAATAGATTTATGCTGTAAATTGTAAACTTTACTGACAATTAACTATACACTGAAACAGTAGCTGAGGGGTTTTTTTTTGGTTGGATGTTGATGGTGGAGCTGTAAACTTTACAGCAGAAACACGAACACTTTCAATAGCGGTTTTAATAATTGTCTATCTGTCTATATGTCTGTCTGTCTATCTATCATTGCTTACAAAAATGGCACTTTTCATGGTTTTGCTATAAAATATAGTTTAACCGTAAACGTTACAGTCTGAATCATAAAACGTTAGAAGATCATGAACTTTACATAGTCTAAGAGTTTTTCTCGAATGTTCTTAACCTAATTGAAAACTTTAGTTGGAGTGTCAATGAAGTTTAATTGTTAATTTACAGTTTTGCTCTAAACTTGGATGCTGCTCATTTATTTACAGCAATCATTCAAACCCAGAGATGTTTTTTTAATGAAAATTGACATAATTCCTGCTTCCTTTTCTCATGTTTTTTGAGGCAGTTTTGAGTTGTGAAGAGCTTGTTATCCTGTGTGTGGAGATTCGAACCGTTAGCATATCAACAGCTAACCTCAGTTCAGTAGGCTTTTTTTATGACCCCGTCTCTGAAAGCTTGACCCTACTGCTTTTCATGGTGCTGTAAAGTTGCACTTTCTCCTGGTGCAGATGTTTCTACTGCTGTGTTTTTCTGCTCCCTTATTGTTTCCTCAAGCTTTTAGATCTTCAACCTCCTTCAAGACGTCAAGGAGAGTTTTACTGTCACTTCAGTCACATAAACACATAAATTAAAAACTTTATTTTTATTCAATCACAATATAAAAAAATTGCAAGGAGAGACAAGGATGGACAGGATTAAAACCATGTATATTAAAGGAACAGCTCAGATTGGCTGGTTTGGAGACAAAGTGAAAGAACTGAACAATGGTTTGGACATGTCCAGAGGAGAGACGAGGAGTATATCAGGAGAAGGATTTTTAGGATGGAGCTGCCAGGAAAGAGAAGATGAAGGACAAAGAGGTTTATGGATGTGAAGAGAGAGGACATGCAGGTGAGAGACAGAGTCTGTAATGTTAATGATAATGTCAGTGAATAAACAGCCGCATGTGCAACATTTCTGCACAGACTGGCGATGTCCAGCTTGGAGCTAGGTTTAGAGACCAGCTAAGTACCCTGCAATAAAGGACAAGACGGACCGTTATCTAGAACCACAACTGTGAGCAGAGCCTGAATTTTGACTCAGGAGTCTTATCTTAATTCAATTCCCAGCCTGATTTTGGTCTCACGGTCAGCCCAGAGCGATCAGGACACAGGGTGGCAGGCTGCACCTGTCCCTCTGTTCCCCACTGTTCGTTCTAGATTATCTGATTGCTTATTTCTTTGTCCTCTCCTTGTCAGTCCTTGTGACGGCGTGTCTAAGTGTATTAGACACTGCATCTGCTTTTACTCCTTCATTTAAGATGCTGCTGTGGACATTCCTGCGGCCCCCCGGAACCCGGGGATGCCTTTGTCCCACCAATGAGATTAGCACCGGGGCTCATTGCATTAGCGCCTGCAGCCTAAAAGGAGGCGTCCGGCCGTACCAAACCTGGTTAAAGGCTCCTCAAAATTGGCGCAGAAAGAAATGCAGACACTTAGTAAACAGAGTCGCCAAGAAAAAAATGAATAAAGAGGTTCTAACAAAAGGGAGTGGTGGGGTCAAACTAGCACCTTCTGGAGGGACAGCTAATCTCTCGTCCAAACACTTCCATGCAAATAAATTCAAACGAAGAGATTCATTACTTTAGTTGCCAGCGTGCAGGTTTACTCTGTTTTTTTAATATCAGTTTAAGAACAGCTCTAAGCTGCACTTTGATGTTTGCTGATGATCTGTGGAGAGGAGGGAGCAGCTTGAGGAGAACCTGGAGAGATGGAGATCTGCTCTTGAGGAGAGGAATGACAGGGAGTAGGACAAAGTTGAATACATGAATGAAAGGGAGGACAGTGGAGTGGTGAGGACGGAGGGAGTAGAGGAGGTGAAGGTGGAGGAGATTAAATACTAGGGGTGGACAGTTCAGAGTAACTGCGAGTGTGAGAAGAGGAGGAGAGAGTGCAGGCAAGTTGGAATAGGTGAAGAGTGACAGGAGTGGTCTGTGACAGATGGGACCAGCAAGAGTGAAAGGTTTACAGGAAAGTAGTGAGACCAGCTATGTTATATGGGCTGGAGACGGTAGTGAGACCAGCTATGTTATTCTGGTTGGAGTCAGCAGTGAGACCAGCTATGTTATACGGGCTGGAGATGGTGTTGAAAAGACATGAGGCATAGTTAAAGATGCTGAGATTTTCGTTGTGTGACAAGGATCTACAGGATTAGAATTGAGTACTGTATTTTCTTCTGTATAAGTAAATTTGTACCAAAATCCACTATAAAAATGGGGGTGTGACCTATACACAGAAAATTTCTTCAGTGATTGGCACTTCTGCATAGGGCCCAGGGAATGTTCACTTTTCAAGGCAATTATCCTCTAAATTATTACCAAATATAAGTTTTTGGTCTTTTCCTATCAAGTAAAATACATACTACTACACTGACCTGTAAAACCAGAAAGTGTCATTTAACATAATCCACAAAAAATCACTTTCATTTCCCAAATTTCAATCCAGGAAATTCCCATGCCGCCATTCTGAATACCTAAACCGGTGACCGCGTACTCAATACATTTTACCGTAAATCCCACTATTTCTGAGTTATGTGATTATATACAGTCATTGTACAATGGGTGCTGGTGGTCTAGTGGTAGGATACTTGCCTATGGACCTATGGCTCAAGAGGTCCCAGGTTCGAGTCCCACCTCTAGCACTACCACCACTGGGTCCCTGAGCAAGACCCTTAACCCTGAATTGCTCCAGGGGGACTGTCCCTGTAATTAGCACATGTAAGTCGCTCTGGATAAGAGCGTCTGCTAAATGCCGTAAATGTCTTCTATTGGCACATTTTTCTATTGGCATAATTTGATATTATAATTCAAAGCAAAGCATTACAGACAGCAACACTATGAAATACATGTAGGTCTTTTGAAAATAAACATTATTATAACATTTTGAAACCAATATATTTCCCAAATTAACCACGTCATAGAGTTATAATTCCCAACACTTCCACCAATGGCAGTTTCCCAAAAATGTCTGAAAAAGGTCTGGTGTCATTGTACACATATTAGCATTTTGGCCTACATGTAATCCAAAATCTCAAATGACAAAATATCACTCAAAAATATATTTTGGACCAAATTTCAATGCCAAATCAGGGGTGCGTCTTATACACGAGTGCAACTTATACACATGTAAATATGGTATATTAGAGGGACAGCTCAGGTTGGACATTTTGGAGACAAAGTTAGAGAAGCAAGGTTGCATTGGTTTGGAGCAGAGGACCAAGGACCACCATGTCCAGCAGAGAGTCAAGGAGTATATCAGAAGAAGGATGTTGAAGATGGACCTGCCAGGAAAGAGGAGAAGAGGAAGGACAAAGAGGAGGTAAATGGATGTGGTGAGAGAGAACATGCAGTGAAGGAGGAAGATGCAGAGGACAGGAAGACATGGAGACGGAGGACCCACTGTGGTGACATCTAATGGTCACCGTGGGATGGGAGCCGCTGAAAGAAGAACTTTAAGTGTTAAGTTTGTCAGGTGTAATAAACGTGTAGACTAAAAGTGGACATCTTTTTTGGAATAAACGTTTATAAATGTTAATGTCAGTGCTTATAACAGGCTTATGCAGGCGTTACGTCTCCTTATGATCGAGTAAGACGTTCCCTCAGAACTGGAGGAACTTTACGGATTAAAACCTTTAAAAATGAAGAAGGTTCTAAAGAAGGTTTCTAATTTTTTTTGAGTCTGTTCTAAAAAAATAGTCGTTTTTAAGGCGTAACTCCTGCAGAAACAGGATTTTTCCGGGCTGTGAGTTCTGTCGCTGTCCTGCTCGGGGACATGTTCTGGACCTGGGAGCTTGAGCGAGAGGCAGGAAAGGGACCATTTTCATGGGTTTTATTCCTTTATTCCTCTTTCTGCCCAGCGGAGCAGCTGAATTGGCCTGGTTTTTCTGCCTTCAAAGGGAGCTAATTTCCCTCTTACGGATGGGGATTGGGAAAGCAGCTCCGTGCCACATGTGGAGGGGAGAAAAATCCTGAATTAACACCTACGGCGACCAATCAAACGCGAGCGAGACCAGCCCGTTTTCCTCACGACGTGGTTCGGTTCAGTTCGGCAAACCGTCTCGGGGTGAGGAGGAGAAAAACCGTGTCGAATCGATTTCCTGCCCCTGAAAAATGTGGCCCAGTTCACGTCTGTGGCACGTCGGGGCCTCTCGAGTTAATGCAGCGCCGCTTTCGTGCCGCTCCGAGGTCACGTGACCCTGCAAGGTCGCCGGGTCCCGTTGTCGTGTAAAAACAGCGCCGCTCACGCGAGCGATCGGTCCGCTGGCGCGAGGCCCTCCATTAGAGACTCCCAGCTTCACCCATTCGACACGCAGATCAAGAGCAGCAGATGACAGGAGGAAGGGGAATAAAAAAAAAAAAACAGGCTGGAGGAGAAAAGGGTACGAGGAGGAGGAGGGGGAGGGGGAGGGGGCGTATGAGGCAATTTATTTATAAAAAAGAAGCCCTCGGCGATATGAGTATTCAGCGCTACTCTGGAAAAAAATGTCATACACTTTTACTGACTAGAGGTTATACACAAGAGTCTAGAACTCATCTAGAGGGTCTGGAGCTTAAACACGAGGCTAGAACTCATCTAGAGGGTCTGGAGCTTAAACACGAGGCTAGAACTCATCTAGACACAGTAGATCAGAGGTCTGACCCTCTTTTAGAGGATCTGGAGCTCATTTACACAAGAGTCTATAGCTTATCTAGAAGGTCCAGATAAGAGGCCTGGAGCTCATACACAAAAGTTTGGAGCTTATTTAGAGAGAAATGAGTGTGCGTGTGTGTGTGTGTGTGTGTGTGTGTGTGTGTGTGTGCGTGCTGGTTTAGTGTTTACATGCAGAGCTTTTTGCAAACACAAAACACCAAAAGCTGTCAGTGCAGAGAGAGAGAGAGAGAGAGAACGAGAGACAGTCTGACAGAGAGAGAGACAGTCTGACAGAGAGAGACAGACACAGTGAGAGAGAGACCGACAGACAGAGAGAGAGAGAGAGACAGACAGCCTGACAGACAGAAAGCGAGTGAGAGAAAGAACCTGTCAGACAGACAGAGAGAAAAAGAGAGAGACAGCCTGACAGAGAAAGAGAGAGAGACTGACAGACAGAGAGAGAGACAGACAGCCTGACAGACAGAGAGCGAGTGAGAGAAAGAAAACCTGTCAGACAGACAGAGAGAGAGAGACAGCCTGACAGAGAAAGAGAGAGAGACAGACAGACAGAGAGAGAGAGAGAGAGAGAGAGAGAGAGGGAGACAGCCTGACAGAGAGAGAGAGAGACAGACAGACACAGAGAGAGAGAGACAGACAGACAGACACAGAGAGAGAGAAAGACAGAGCGACAGACACAGAGAGAAACAGACAGACAGACAGACAGAGAGAGAGAAAGGGAGAGAGAGAGGGAGAAAGACAGGCAGAGAGAGAGAGAGGGGTAGAGGGATAGAGGACAGAGAGGACGGAGAGAGGATGGAGGGAGTGAGGGAGGGAGGAGGCTGTAAGGGCGGAGTTGCTCCCCCCCCCACCCCCTTTGTTAACGGTGGAGCAGAGACACAAAGGCGCTCGCGCTTCATTTGGGGAGATTTTGGGAGGCTGGGTGGAGCGAGCAGCCTCATTCTGCCTTAAACACACACACGCACACACACACGCGCGCGCGCGGATGCATGTGCACGCACGCTCTGAGTCTGCTCTCCGCGCAACAGGATCACCTCGCGGCACCGAGCGCGCGTGACAGTCGGGAGGAGAGGACACCGCGATCTTTCTTCCCTCGTGCACGTGCGTGCGTGTGTGTGTGTGTGTGAGTGCGCGCTTGGATTCTTTTCCCGCGATGGCTCTTTTGGTGCTGCTCGCCGTGCTCTCCGCGCTGTCCGCGCGCCTGGCGGACGGCGCCACGGTGCGGTACCGCGTGCGCGAGGAGCTGCCCGCGGGCTCCGTGATAGGGCGCCTCGCGGACGACGCCGCCGAGGCCCTCTCGCGCCTGCCCGCCTCGGTATCCCCGCGTTTCCGCGCCGTCACGCGCCGCGGAAACTCCGCGTCCACCGCGCTCTCGGTGCGCGAGCGCGACGGCGAGATCAGCGTGCGCGCGCGGCTGGACCGCGAGGCCCTGTGCGGGATGACGGAGGCGAACTGCACGCTGGAGTTCGATGTGCTCACGCTGCCCACCGAGCACTTGCAGCTCTTCCACGTCGTGGTGGGTACACACACACACACACACACACACACACACACACACACACACACACACACACACACACACAGACACACACTGAAGGTTCAGGAAGTGTTCTTTAGATGAAGCATACAGCTGTTGTTCTCAAGTCAGAAACCTGGTCCACAGACTGGCTTGAGAACCAACAACAGTGGTTCCCAACCCTGCAGCTCTGCATGCTGTAGTGCTGTCCCTTCCAGGCATCCAGGTTCTCTAATTAACATCCACTGCAAGAAACCTTTCTAATTCGCCTAACGACAGGGACAGGCCCCAGAAGGTTCTTGTTCATGAGTGTGTGTAAAGCTAGGCTAGAATCAGAGAAGTCTTCTCCTAGTTGGTTTGGGACCAGGAAGGTGCCCTTGAGCAAGGTGCCATCCACAACACTTCTTTCCTGGTGGCTTTTCAACTGGTTAAATGGAGGTGCAAGACGACAGTCACTTTCACTTTAAGGTAGGACTTTATGCGACAGCATCAGGGTGCACCTGGAGTTCCACCACTTTTGATCCAAGATAATGTCTGAGCAAGAGGTCAAGGACATTTCTGGACTTTGTAGCTTCCTTTAAGCCACAGTTCAAAAAGTAACATAGTCTTGACTTTGGGTTTTCCATGGAACAAACATGTTCTACCAACCTGAGGCCAACCGAAGCTGTTGTAGATGTTAATGTCTTCTTGTAGATGTCTCTAAGTGGCTGTGCCTGATTTTCAGGTGGAGCTGATGGATGTGAATGACCATGCCCCACGATTCGCCCGTCCCATGGTTCCCGTGGAAATCTCAGAGTCAGCAGCTGTGGGCACACGGGTCCCTCTGGACAGTGCCACAGATCCAGATGCTGGTGACAACGGGCTGCGCTCGTACACCCTGGTGCCTTCCAAGACTTTTGGCATTGATGTTCTCACGAGGCCCAATGGTGGCAGGTATGCTGAGCTGGTAGTGTTGGCGCCACTCGACCGGGAGGATCGTGCCAGCTATGAGCTGGAACTCACTGCAACCGATGGTGGAGACCCACCCAGGACTGGCACCACGATGCTCAGGATCACCGTCACGGATTCCAATGACAACAGCCCTATGTTCGAAAAGCCATCCTATGTTGTTACCCTGGCAGAGGACGCACCCTTAGGCATGCTGATAGTGGATCTGAACGCCACAGACCCAGACGAGGGCACCAATGGAAAGATTGTCTACTCGTTTGGGGCCCACGTGTCACCCAAGGTCTTGGAGACATTTAGGATCGACCCAGATGATGGTCGTCTCACTCTGCTTCGTAAAGTGGACTTTGAGACGGGGGATTCCTATGACATTGATGTCCAGGCACAGGACATGGGGCCCAACTCCATGCCAGCACACTGCAAGGTGACTGTTAAGGTGTTGGACGTGAATGACAACAAGCCAGATGTCACGGTGAGCCTGGTGGCTCCGGGGGACGAAGATGCGGCATTTGTGTCTGAAGCGGCACCGCCGGATACTTTCGTGGCCCTAGTGAGGGTGGACGATGCCGATTCGGGGCTAAATGGTGACGTTTTGTGCCACCTTCTGGGCCAAGGACATTTCAGGCTGCTGAAAACTCATGAGAAAAACTACATGATACTGACCAACGCTAGCCTGGACAGAGAGAAAAGGTCAGAATACAGCCTGACGGTCATTGCTGAGGACCGTGGGACACCTAGCTTGTCCACCGTAAAGCATTTCACTGTGCAGGTGCAGGATGAGAATGACAATGCCCCCAGCTTTGACAAGAGCAGGTACGAGGTCTTTAAGGCAGAGAACAACTCTCCCGGTGCTTACCTGGCTACTCTGGGGGCATCGGACCCTGACCTTGGTGCCAACGGTCAGGTGACCTATTCCATTCTGGAGAGCTTAGTTCAAGGAAGCTCCATCTCCACGTATGTGACTGTTGACCCCTCCACCGGCGCCCTCTATGCTCTGAGGACATTTGACCGAGAGGAACTCAGTCAAATCTACTTCTTGGTGCAGGCAAAAGATGCCGGAAACCCATCACTGAGCAGCAACGTCTCCGTCATCTTGAATGTACTTGACGAGAATGACAACCGGCCCATCATTTTGGCGCCACCTTTGTGGAACCATTCTGCCGAAGTCCCAGTGTCAAGGCGTGCTGAAGCTGGAGAGCTGGTGACCGCTATCAGGGCAACAGACCGGGACGCAGGGGCAAATGGTGACCTTTCTTGCCACTTCAGTGGGGGCAACGAGGCGGGATACTTCTCCATGGACAGCAGGACGTGTGAGATCTACACTAATGTCACTATGAAGGATATTCCAGTGGATAGGGTTGACATCACTGTCCAGGTGCAGGACCATGGTACTGAGCCACTGGGAACCAAAGCCGTGCTGAGGCTGATGCTGCATGAGAACTTGGAGAACCTGGCTGATCAACACCAGACGGTAAGTCTGCCAAAACTGTAAATGATGTGGGATGAATGTTATTTGATCTTTAAAGAAACTTCAATGTTCACGCCTTCCTTTTAGAGTCTTAGCTGTAAATGGCCACAATGTCCCCTGTCTTTTGTGTTTCGCACAGCCCTACCAGCCAGGGGACGGAAATGGGGGTGAGAATGTGCCAGATGTCTCCACCATCATCATCATCTCTCTGGCGACGGTGTGCGGCCTCCTGCTGGTTATCATGGTGGCTTTCGCCCTGTGGTGTTCACGGGACAAGAAGGACGCGCACTCCTACAACTGTCGGGTGGCTGAGTCCACCTACCAGCAGCACCCCAAGAAGCCGTCCCGGCAGATCCACAAGGGAGACATCACCCTGGTGCCCACCATCAATGGCACCCTGCCCATCCGGGCGCATCACCATGACAACTCGCCTGGCAACTCGCCCAGCCAGCAGAGGGCGCGCATGAGCAGCAGGCAGAGCCACCACAGCCACCAGTCGCTCAACAGCCTCGTCACCATCTCGTCCAGTCACATCCCGGAAAGCTTTGCCCTGGAGCTCACGCACGCCACGCCCCCTGTGGAGGTAAGGTGGGACAGCGCCCTGATTTGGTCGTGATGCCCTTTTCTGGCACCTCTGTGTGTTAATTTTACTCACCTTGTTTTTTTGGTGTATACACTCATGCTCATCTACCCTAACACGTTCATGTGTATGTGTGTGTATGTGTGCGTGTCTGTGTCTATGTGTGTGTGTGTGTGTGTGTGTGTGTGTGTGTGTGTCCATGTTTCCATCCGTATTTATTGTTGTTATTTTTTATTTTTATTGTCTTGTTTTTTTTTTGCTGTAGCAAGTTTCACAGCTGCTCTCCCTACTCCATCAGGGTCAGTATCAGCCCCGGCCCAGCTTCAGAGGAAACAAATACACTCGAAGCTACAGGTAAACAAACAAACAAACAAACAGACAAACAGACAGACAGACAGACAGAAAGACTGCAGCAGAGCCGAGGGGCTCCGGTCCCCCCGGCCGGTGCTGGTCCGATCCGATTGGACGATAGGGCCGTCTGTGGGTAGGCTAGGACAGAACTTCCCTGTTGCCGTGGTCACCCACGTTCGCAGAATCTGATTGGACAGCTCCTCACATGAGGTCATAGCTTGCTTTTCTGTTTTTTTTCCTTCTTTCTTTTTCTTTTTTTCTCGGTTCCCTCCTCTCATCTGTGCTCATCTGTGTTTTTTTGGGTTTCGGGATTTTTTTTCCTTCTACCTCTTTCTACCGGGCAGCATGTGGTTGAAATTCATGTTGTGTGATAATATTTGCATCCATTTTAAAAATAATTCCATTCCATTTTCATCATTTTAATTTCTTGTTCTTTTTTTGCCATGTAGTGAACGTCTCGCAGGGTGGATGATGTTTAGAATTATGTGTCTTTTGACATGGAAATGCATGCAAACGACTGTGTGTGTGTGTGTGTGTGCAGGTGTTGATGCTGGAGAGCACACTGTTTCTTCACTCTTTCTTTAGACCAAGGCAGAAATTCATTGACGTTTCTGTCCTTTTATTACTGCCTGGATTTTAGCTCTGCCCACTTCTCACTTTAACCTGTAGATGCCATTAAACATGCTCCGCCCTGATTGGCTGCACTTCTTTCAATAAAGTTTGTAACCCATAATGGTATAAACTTCCTCAGAGGAATGAGAATGGGCGGGGCTCCGCTGATGCTATTTGTGACATCACAAAAATTGACCATCAGGGTCGGAGCTTGTTGAAAGGCCTGTTTCATCATGAGGAGAGTTTCTGCTGTTTTTTGTATGACCTATGTGAGACTCAAAGTGAAAGCCAATCAGAAGAGAGCATATTTGCATATTAAAATTTAATTTTGAGGAGGCCCTGTGAAGATTTTCCTTTCAGTTTATGCCTCACATTCAAACCCTATGTGTGTGTGTGTGTGTGTGTGTGTGTGTGTGTGTGTGTGTGTGTGTGTGTGTGTGTGTGTGTGTGCTCACAGGTACGCCCTCCAAGACATGGATAAGTTCAGTCTGAAGGATAGTGGGCGGGGCGACAGTGATGCAGGTGACAGCGACTGTGAGACGGGACGTGATTCGCCAATCGACCGGTTGCTAGGCGATGGCTTCGGGGAGCTTTTCCACATAGACGGACAAAGCAGGCTCCACCCAGGTACACCAGAACACACACACACACACACTCACACTCACACTCAGACACACATACACACATGCAGACGCAGCCTCTTCAGTATGCAGTACCATAGAACTCAGACAGATGGTGTGTGTGTGTGCACGTGTGTGCAAGTGCAACAAGTGACCCTGTCTATATTGTCAGACACACTCACTGCTGCCCCCTTTGGCCTGGTGTGTGTTTACACCCATAAACCCTGACTGGGGGTCAGTGCAGGTGT
The DNA here is from genome assembly GCA_017165825.1 of Hepsetus odoe. Lineage (NCBI taxonomy): Eukaryota > Metazoa > Chordata > Actinopteri > Characiformes > Hepsetidae > Hepsetus > Hepsetus odoe. The sequence continues at coordinate 20,233,157 of CM029377.1, forward strand.
GTGTAAGGCAGGACGCCCACAGAGCCCAGGGTGTGGGTGTGTGTGTGTGTGTGTGTGTGTGTGTGGGTGTGTGTGTGTGTGTGTGGACTGAGAGGGCAGTGCTTTCAAGACTGAACTGAGGAAAAATTATAGTAATTACATTCACAATGCGCACACACACACACACACAGCCCCCCACTATTTCTCTATGGAGACACAAAAGATGAGAAAAGCAATTTTAGGAGGAAAAAAGAATCAGCCTTTTCTTCACCTCTCATTCCTCCTTTCTTCTCTTCTCTTCTCTTCTCTTCTCTTCTCTTCTCTTCTCTTCTCTTCTCTTCTCTTCTCTCTTCCCTTCATTTCTCATCTCTGCCTATTTAGATCTTTCTTCTTTTCATTTTCTTTTGATCTTTTCAGTTCTCTTTCCTCATTTTCTCATCTCTTCTCATGTCTCTTCTTGTCTTGACATCTACTTCTCTCTCCTTTCCGTTTTCCTCTTTATATACAGTTAGGTTCATAACTATTTGGACAGAGACAACTTTTTTTCTAATTTTGGTTCTGTACATTACCACAAGGAATTTTAAATTACACGATTCAGATGCAGTTGAAGAGCAGACTTTAAGCTGTAATTCAGTGGGTTGAACCAAAAAGTGCTGGAGTGCTGGAGTCCATCCCAGCTCACACAGGTTTGAAGGACGGGGACAAACCCTGGACAGGTCGCCAGCCTATCGCAGGGAGACAAAAATATGAGGAACTAAAGTATTTATTTTAACACAATCCCTTCATTTCAGGGGCTCAAAAGTAAATTAAATAACTGATAATAAAATGTTCATTTCTAATACTTGGTTGAAAACCCTTTGCTGGCAATAACAGCCTGAAGTCTTGAACTCATGGACGTCAGCAGATGCTGGGTTTCCTCCTTTTTAATGCTCTGCCAGGCCTTTACTGCAGTGGCTTTCAGTTGCTGTTTGTTTGTGGGCCTTCTGTCCGAAGTTTAGTCTTCAACAAGTGAAATGCTGCTCAACTGGGTTCAGATCAGATGACTGACTTGGCCATTCAAGAATTTTCCACTTCTTTGCTTTAATAAACTCCTGGGTTGCTTTGGCTGTATGTTTTGGATCATTGTCCATCTGTATTATGAAACACCAGCATCAATTTGACTGCATTTAGCTGGATTTGAGCAGACAGTGTGTCTTTTAACAGATTCATTCTTCTGCTTCTGTCCTGTTTCACATCATCAATAAACACTAGTGTCCCAGTGCTGCTGGCAGCCATGTACGACCAAGCAATCACACTGCCTCCACCGTGTTTTAGAGATGGTATGGTATGCTTTGGATCATGAACTGTTCTATGCCTTCTCCATACTTTTTTCTTGCCATCATTCTGGTAGAGGTTGATCTTGGTTTCATCTGTCCAAAGAATGTTTTTCCAGAGCTGTGCTGGCTTTTTTAGATGTTTTTTTAGCAAAGTCCAATCTAGCCTTTCTATTCTTGAGGCTTATGAGTGGCTTGCATCTTGCAGTGCACCCTCTGTATTTACTTTCATACAGTATTTTCTTAATGGTAGACTTGGATATCGATACGCCGACCTCCTGGAGAGTGTTGTTCACTTGGTTGGCTGTTGTGAAGGGGTTTCTCTTCACCATGGAAATGATTTCACCACTATTGTCTTCCATAGGTCTTTTTGTTTTGCTGAGTTCATCAGTGCTTTCTTTCTTTCTCAGGATGTACCAAACTGTAGTTTTTGCCACTCCTATAATTGTAGCAATTTCTCGGATGGATTTTTTTCTGTTTTCGCAGTTTAATGATGGCTTGTTTCACCTGCATGGAGAGCTGCTTTGACCATATGTTGTTTGTTCACAGCAAAACTTTTCACATGCAAGCACCACACCTCAAATCAACTCCAGGCCTTTTATCTGCTTAATTGATAATGACATAACAAAGGAATTACTCACAACTGCCCATGAAATAGCCTTTGAGTCAATTGTCCAATTACTTTTGGTCCCTTTATAAAGAGGGTGGCACAGGTAAATGAGCTGGAACTCCTAAACCCTTCATCCAATTTGAATGTGGATACCCTCAAATGAAACCTGAGAGTCTACATATTATGTCCATGTCCAGTATATAACTATAATTGGAATGTTTCAGTAAACAAAAACAAAATTTTCAAACTTTCAAAACACTGTCAGTGTCCAAATATATATGGACCTAACTGTATCTCTGTGTGTGTGTTATGGTGTGTAAATACAGATTTATTTAAATGTGTTATATTAAAACATTTAATATTTTTAAAGATCAGGATCTAAAGCAGCATAACCCCAGACACACACACACACACACACACACACACACACACACACACACACACACACACACACACACACACACTCATAGAGCAGAAGATCTGAAGAGTGTTAGAGCTCCTCATGTGAAGAAACACTGGAAGTGCAGCTGCCTCTGAAACAGCAGTTACCAGTCTCTCCAACACACACACACACACATTTCTCTTTTCTCTTCTCGTCTCTTCTCGTTTCTTCTCATCTTCTCTTCTCGCCTCGTCTCATCTCCTTTGATCTCTTTTGTGTTATAAAAGCACACAGTGGATTATTTAGGTGATTATGTTTCATTCTGTGTGGATGTGACTGTTTATCCTTTTTATTTCGAAGAAAAAACAAAAACAATGGAGGGGGTCTGGAGGGAATCTGCCCTTTCTCTCACGGTGTCTCCACTCGGATCAGCAAGGCTCCATGAGAACTCTTGCGTTTTATTAGCAGTTCCGACTAGGCTAAAGTTAAAGAGTGTTCTGTCTCTTTAAGAGGCCTGGCCACACCCACATTTCATCAGAAAATTACACATGCGAATATGCAGATGAAATCAATTAATATGCGCATGTGATCCCGTCCACCGAGTGTTTGATCCTGAAATAAACGGCGGCAGACGCACGACCTGATGGGACGCGACCGAAACACTGCAACGATGTCAATGTGAGGGTGGGGTATTGCATCAGCTACATACAGACACACACACACACACACACACACACGCACACACACACACAAACTCTTGACAGTGCTCTGTGTGTTAACTTCAGGACAGGGAGCAGAATGAGTGACCAAACTCTTTAAAACACTTTAAAGGGCCCATATGTCCAGTTTTTCGCTTTTAAGTTGGTTCCACTCAAGTTTTGTGACATCACAAAAAATGTGATCCACAAATGAGACTTCCTGTAAGATTTCGGTTAAATACATTCTAAAGGAAGATAAAATAAAGTGAAAGTGACACTCACTCAGCTACACAACACTCATACAACTACACAACCCAACACATCAACACAACACAACTACACAACCCATCACATCAACACAACTACACAACCCATCACATCGACACAACTACACAACCCAACACATCAACACAACTATACAACACAACACAACTACACAACCCAACACATCAACACAACACTACACAACACATCAACACAACACTACACAACACATCAACACAACACTACACAACATATCAACACAACACAACTACACAATACTCTCACAACTACAGAACCCAACACAACTACACATCAACACAATGCAACACAACTACACAAAATTCACACAACTACACAACACACCACAACTACACAACACTCATACAACTGCACTACACACAACTACACAACACTCACACAACTACACAACACAACAAGCTTAATTTTTTTTTTATAAATAAGTATTCATTTTTAAAGCGTGCTTTCTAAAGTAGTTGAAAAAGTGAAAGTGACAACCCTTGTCATTGCAAGGTCACAGCACAGCACAACAAAATTGGACCTCTGCATTTAACCCATGCACTCAAACACAGTGCAGCTATTGAAAGCACCCAGGAAGCAGTGACTGGGACGGTACCTTGCTTAGGGCAACCTACGGGTAAGGGCTTTGAACCCACAATATTCTGATACTGTGCCCAACTCCCTAACCACTAGGCCACTGCTGCCCCTGTGGTGTTTATCACATGAGAGGTGTTTGCCTTATAAAGGGGCTGAGTGGGCGGGGCTCGGACGCAGCCTCTTTGAAGAAAGAGTTCAAACTGCTTGAAAGTAGCGAGCGTGGGCAGGTGTGCTGACCCGCGTGCTTATGGTGCGAGAGGCGTGCGTGCACGTGTTCAACCAATAGATTTGAGTAATGTTTTGTGTAAAGTACAGAAGTGTGGATGGAGCAATAATGGGCTGCGTCACAAAGCACACTACACACTAAGCAGTAGAATAATGCACAACCTCAGAGTTCTGCAATGAAGTGTGGAAGTGGCTGTAATGGGCTGCGTCCCAAAGCACACACTTCTAAACTTGATGCAATACTGAGTGTGTGTGTGTTGCATAATATTTTAAAGTATTTTATAGGGTCTTGGTTTGCACTTTGGGATTGACTCACTAAACAGGGACCACGTTAAGCCTGGGCTGTGTTTCATTCACCCTGAACTGAATCCAAATATAGTACACGAGCAGCAGAAGCACACTTGGTAATGTAATGTGGATGCAGTTTTAAAGGGAAAGAAAAATTGTGGAAGTGATCAAACTGAGAAATTGGTTTTTGATCTCATTGACTAGATGATGGTGTGAGTGTGTGTGTGTGTGTGTGTGTGTGTGTGTGTGTGTGTGTGTGTGTGTGTGTGGGAGCAGGGGGTGAATAAACTGATGGACTGTGATGACGATGTTCTCTGGTTCCTCCAGAGACAGAACTCCACTCAGCATCATCTCCTCACCGAGTCCTCAGAGGTAAGATAAAAGGTTCATGTGCCATGCCTGCTGGCGACTTTAACATCCAGGAAGCTGAACAGGCTGAGTTTTTTTGAAAAGTTAATCAGGGGACAGGCATCCTTGTCCTCAACAGGTGAGTATTGATGATGGACAGATGGTGGTGTGAGGCTGGTTTGATGTTAAAAGTGACCTGTCTGCTCTGAAAGGGTGGATGGAGTGATCGCTGTTTGTTGTTTTTCACTTAAAGTGTAACTGAGGACTGAACAGTCCATGTCTTTGGGTGGATTAAAGGAAAGCCTGGGTTTAAACCTGGGTTTAGAACGATCCTGCTGTGACTGCTGGATTCACTCTTTCTCTCTTTATTCAGCTGCTCTTCGCTAGTTGTTGTTTCTGACTGATGGACAGATGTCTGGGAGGGGACGCTCTCAGTCCTGGGCAAAGTTTAATGTGATTCATTTCTGAGGACACTGTCCAGTTCCATCATCCCTCAGAAGAGATGTTCTGATGATCACCTGATTTATCAGTTCACTCAGGTTTCGGCGCAACTCAGAACCACGGATAGATGGATGTAACGTATGGTGAGATAGATGGAGTGCCAGATAAAGAAATAGCTCCATCAGTCGAAAGACAGATAGATAAACTGACGAAGAGGTAGATTAATAATCGATCAAGTGATGGATAGATGGATCGATAGATAGATAGATCAATGGATAGATGTATAGGTAGATGGATTGATAAGCAGATGGATGATAGATACAGTACTGTGCAAAGGTTTTAGGCAGGTGTGAAAAAATGCTGTAAACAAAGAATGCTTTCAGAAATATAAATAATGATTGTTTATTTTTATCAGTTTACAAAATGCAAAGTGAGCGAACAAAAGAAAAATCTAAATCAAATCAATATTTGGTGTTACTACCTTTTGCCTTCAAACCAGCATCAGTTCTTCTAGGTACACTTGCACAAAGTCAGGGATTTTGTAGGATTATAGTCGGTGTGTGATCAACCAATTTTACCAAACAGGTGCTGATGATCATCAATGTCACACGGAGGTTGAAACACTGTCATGTTTGGAACAACCTACCAGCCGAGTTCCTTCAAAAATTGTGTGCAAGTGTACCTTGAAGAACTGATGCTGTTTTGAAGGCAAAGGGTGGTCACACCAAATATTGATTTGATTTAGATTCTCTTTTGTTCACTCACTGCGTTTTGTTGATTGATGAAATTAAATGATTCACACTTCCATTTCTGAAAGCATTCTTTGTTTACAGCATTTTTTCCACACCTGCCTAAAATTTTTGCACAGTACTGTAGGTAGATGAATCGATAGGTAGATGGATCAATGGAAAGATAGATAGATAGATAGATAGGTAGATGGATCGATGGATAGATAGGTAGATAGATAGATCAACTGAACGGTAAATACACACAGATTGATTAAATGGCAGACACATGATAGACAGAATGAAAGACAGAGTTTAGTCCTCAAGGTAAACAGAAAGATGGATGGATGGATGGATGGATGGAAAAATGGATGATGTAAAGAAGTATGGACAGACTAGAAAGAGAGATGGATGGAAAGAACAAACAGATGGTGCTTCTGTCGCTCTGGTTCTGACTGGCTGGGTGTGAACAGGTGTTTCTTCCAAAAACTGAACTGTTTCAATGAAGCTGCAGCTCCGCCGGTGACCAGCAGGGGGCAGCGACGTCCTGTGTTTAAGCTTTGAAAGCGAATCTGTGTGTCATATTTAACCAGAGACACGGGTTCTGGCAGTATGGAGTACAGTTCATCCACCCAGATCAAACCCTGTCTCTCTCTGTCTCTTTCTCTATCTCTGTCTCTCTCTCTCTCCCTCTCTCTCTCTCTCTCTGTCTCTCTCTCTCTCTCTCTCTCTCTGTCTCTTTCTCTCTCTCTCTCTCTGTCTCTTTCTCTATCTCTGTCTTTCTCTCTCTCTCTCTCTCTCTCTCTCTGTCTCTGCCTCTCTCTCTCTCTCTCTCTCTCTCTCTCTCTCTCTCTCTCTTTCTCTGTCTCTGTCTTTCTCTCTCTCCCTCTCTCTCTCTCTCTGTCTCTCTCTCTCTCTCTCTCTCTCTCTCTCTCTCTCTCTCTGTCCTATGGCCCCTAATTCATCAGATCATAAAAAGGTAGAAGAGATGAAGGAGGGATGGGAGCACTGGTCAGATGGAGGGAGAGAGGGATTATGACAGGAGAAAGAGAGAAAGAGTGGCGGGACGGGACGTGTGTTACGTCGGCTGTTCCCATGGAGACGCCAAACGTTTCATGAGTGTTTCAGTAAAAGTGTGTGTTTTTCCTTCAGAGGAGCAGTTCGCACACACACTCTCTCTGGAGTGAGAGTTAAAGCAGTCGATGTCACTCCGGTTTGAGCAGAGCAGCTCCACAGCGCCGCCTGTAGATCAGTTTAACACAATGCACCCCCATTACTCAGCTCATTAGAATTTGAAACCACGCCCACTTCGGTGTGTGTAGTTTACAGACTGACGGAGCAGAGACAGAAAAGGAGGGAGTAATAGACAGAGGAAGAGATGAAAAGCGAGACAGAGAGAGTGAATACATGATTTATATTTATCTTCTATTTCTATCACTTTTTCATTCTTTTTTTCTCTCTGTTTTTTCACTTCCATCTCCCTCCCTCTTCAATTTTAGATTTTTTACTTTGCCCCCTCTTGTTCATCTTTTCCTTGCGTTTCGTTCTCTCCTCCTCCTCTGTTCCGTATTCTCTACTTTATTATTATTTTTTTCTTTCTCTCGTTTACGATTACTATGAACTTTATTTTTCCTTCCTTTTTCTCCTGCTGGCCCACAGCCCTGTGTGGCTGATAAATAATTCTCGGGACGACTTAAACGCACGCACACACACACACACACACACAGACACACACACGGCCCTCGTTTCATTATTGACTGTCTCCACTATGAGAGACCAACTGGTTGAAGATCAGTAGAAGGAAGGATGGAGTGATGATGGATGGAATTGATGGAGGGATTAGAGGACAGGTAATTGGATCAGAGGGACTCAATAGATTGACGAATCTGCTTGGGGGACTGCATTCCTACATACCTGGTGTGTGTGTGTGTTCTTACCTGGAGCAGTGACAGTTGGACGCACTAGGCGAGACAGTGTGATGCTCTGGACAGTCTAGTGATAGGGTACTTGCCTGAGCAACCCTTAACCCTGAGTGGCTCCAGGGGGACTGTCCCTGTAATTAGGTAATGGAAGTACTCTGGATAAGAGCGTCTGCCAAATGCTGAAAATGTAAATGTAGATGTTCCTGGAAGTCCCAGAGCTTGGTAGATGGGTCTGTGGTATGGTTTTTCTTTCAATGGAAAACCGTGAAACTGGTTCCAGATTGAGAACCGGCACTTCTGCAGTGGAAAAGGGACAAGTACTGTCCAGAGTTTGTGTGAAAAGCAGGACAGCGAGGAACCTCTTGGTGCAGAAATCACCTTCAGAAGAAGTCAATGTCAGGGCTGTTTAAGAGGGACTTTCCTGGTCGGAAACCTGGACCCTGTGACACTATTTTAGACAGAAGGTGATCCAGTCTGTTGTGCGGTCGGTGGAGAACATGAAGATATTTGGTCTCAGGAACCACCAACAGAGTGAGTTGACCGATTGGAGACCCACCATGTTGGGTTAAGGTTGATTGTTGTACCTTTGGGTCATCATGGAAGTAACCATCAGCATTGCCATGGTGATTTCAGAGCAGACTCCATGACCCATTTGGCTGTTTGTGAAATGGCGTCCCTTGCTGGTTGGGATGTGACGGTAACAGCTCACTACACCTGCTGTGCTTTGAACCTGAACCTGCAGGGGGTTGTCCTCATCCTCATCAGTCAGCAAATGGACCTTGGGACGGCTGGAGTGTCTCTGCATGTGGACACGCGCTCTTTTATTTTAACAGGATGAGGCTTCTGTAGCTCAGACCTGCGCTGAGTGATCCACCAGCACCGAATACAATACAATGCACCAGAGTCTGTCCTCAGTCCAGCAGGAGGTTCCTTCAAGAAACTGCAGGTGGTCATCATATGGAGACAGTTGTCTCAGTGCTTTGACTTCACCTGCCCACACACACACCTACATACACTTACACACACTCACACACAAAATTTATTTGAAACCCAAGAGAGACACACACAGAGAGACAGAGAGAGAAAGGCAGACAGACACAGAGTGTGTCCATCTCTCTCTCTCTCTCTCTCTCTCTCTCTCTCTCTCTCTCTCTCTCTCTCTCTCTGTCTGTCTCTCTCTCTCTCTGTCTCTCTTTCTCTTTATCTCTTTTGGGTAATGATGCTTTTCGTTCACAGACTCGGCTATCAATAATTTTGTTTGTGTGAAACTTGTTGTTCCTCCTCCACATGTTTTAAAATGTATTTAAAACTCAACTCTGTACAAACACTGTTATTTTCTGTGTGTGTGTGTGTGTGTGTGTGTGTGTGTGTGTGTGTGTGTGTGTGTGTGTGTTCATAAGGTTACAAAATTGTGCTAAATATTGCTCACCAATGATGCCGCAAACAGTTTGTTTTCATGTCTTGGTGGCATATTATGTGTGTGTGTGTGTGTGTGTGTGTGTGTGTGTGTGTGCACCTCTCCACCTCTATACTCCATCATACCCCACCTCTGTACTCCACCTCTATACTCCATCATACCCCACCTCTGTACTCCACCTCTATACTCCATCATACTCCACCTCTATACCCAACCTCTGTACTGCATCATACTCCACCTCTATACCCAACCTCTGTACTGCATCATACTCCACCTCTATACTCCACTGTACACCACCTCCGTACTCAACCATACTCCAACACTATACTCCTTCATACTCCACCTTTGTGCTTCACATCAATACTTCATCATACTCCACCTCTATACTCCACTATACTCCACACCTTTACTCCATCACTATACTTCATCATACTCCTACCTCTAAACTCCACCATACAACACCTCTTTACCCCACCCTTCTCCACCTCTATACGCCGTTGTACTCGACCTCTATACTCCATCTTTACTCTTTCTGGGCCTGTATTTGTGGTTTCGAGAGTTCTCAAGGCTGGCTCATGCTCAGAGGCGCTTTTTATTGAAGCGTTTTTATTTAAGAGAACATGAGCCGACGGCGATTCACAGCTTTGATTTCATTTACACAAACACACAACCCTCCAGCTGCTTCTCTACAACTCTTCCACCAACATATGCAGATCCTTCCATGAGGAAAAATAATCCTCCATGTTATAGATGGAGTCAGGCTGAGATTTTACCCAGTTAAAGCTGAACATGGTCTCTGCTCTGGAAATCCCACGTGTTAATCGCATCCAAACCTCTTCAAACGAGTGAATGGAGATCCATTTGTCCACGTAGGAAAGTCAGCATTCAGTAACCTTTCTCTCTTATGCTTTTTTAGAGAGAGGGGAGTGACATTTTGCAAAATCACTGAACAGTTAAAAAGGATGAGTGTCTAATCAGCCTCTCCTTTCATCCTTGCTGAAGGAGATCTTGTGCTCTTTCACTGAGAACGTCAAGATGTTCTCGTAGGTACACTCAGCATAAGAATACCTTCAAAACACCCACATCAAAGTGCCGGCCCTCCAACTGCATCACATATTCAACCTTTCATCCTCACGTCCTCCACTGTTCAGTGTCTCCAGCGGCCGAGAGTATGAACACCTGCTTGACCTGAATCTCAAAAATCTGACCCCTGGGGTCACCCATGTGCGTTCTAGGTGGATGATTCAGGAGTCAAACTGGAATTTGTGAAGAGGTGGCATTTGTAGGGACAAAAATCAATAGCCAGGCTAAATTTCGAGCCCTTTTCGACCCACCCAGAAGGGCCTTGATCCAGTTCCATTCAGGGTTCTGCTGTCTGGTTTGCTGCTGCTGCCATCAAGGATGTTTTTTTTCTTTCTGCTTCTTCTGCACCTTCTTCTTCTACTTCATTTTCTTCTTCTGCTTCTTCTACCATCTCCAACTTGTTTAACACTGTTGGTCTCACTACCATCTCCAACCCGTATAACATAGCTGGTCTCACTACCGTCTCCAACCCATATAACATAGTGGTAGTGAGACCAGCTATGTGATGGAATTCTATCATGAATCCATGCGAATCCCAAAGAGTCGTTTGCGGTCCAAATGATTCCTGATGGATCAAAAGTTTTCGATTGCTCCCAGCGAGTAGGATTCGTTTAGGCAAACGAAGGAATAAACACATCAACAGACATTGTTGAAGTTTGAGAAACACACACACATATGCGCACACACACACGTCACTTTGTGTGCAGTTAGTTGACAGAAAGATTAAATGAGTGTTTGTTATTTTATTCATCTCCTGACGCCGTCCTTCCATAAACAATGACGCAAACCGTCTGAAAACAGACAAAACGAGCCCCGTCAGAGGGAAGAGTGTGTTTGTGTATGTGTGTGTGTGTGTGTGTGTGTGTGTGTCGTCCGTGGGGAGGAAAAGCTTAAGTGTGCCTGTCTCTCCGACATCAAACGATTTGTTTTATCCGATTCGTATTCCCCTCAACGCTCTGCCGAGCACACACTCCGCTTTGATGATGAAACGCAGAGGACATCTATACTGCAGCGTGTGTGTCTGTGTGTGTGTGTGTGTGTGTGGGTGTGGGTGTGTGTGTGTGTGTGTGTGTGTGTGTGTGTGTGTGTGTGTGTGTGTGTGTGTGTGTGTGTGTGTGTGTGTGTGTATGTGTGTGAGTGAGAGTGTGAGAGGGATGTCCTGGATGGCAGACGCAACAATGAAGTTCACGCTGGCAGACACTGTCCCAGAAACACCTGTTCAAAGAGAGATGATAAAAAAGAGAGAGAGAGAGAGAGAGAGAGAGAGAGAGAGAGAGAAACTGATGGAGAGGAGAATAAGAGAGAGTGGTGGAAATGAGAGAGAACAGAGTGAGAGGGTGAGAGGTGAGTGAAAGAGTGAGAAGCTATCGTTCATTTGTTCGCCTGCCAGCCCCCTCCCCAGCTCTCTGCTGAAAGAGAGGGAGGGATGTGGAAAGGGAGGTAAAGATTTAGGGGGGTGGTTGAAAGTGTAAATTTGGTTCTGACATTACTCCACCCCTTTCTTAATCCCACCCTATCTTAATTTATTCCCACCCTGTCTTAATCTAACCACACCATTTATAATCCCACTCTCTTTTAATCTAACCACACCCATTTATAATCCCAGTCTTTTTTTAATCTAACCACACCCATTTATAATCCCAGTCTTTTTTTAATCTAACCACACCCATTTGTAATCCCAGCACACTGTAATCTGAACACACCTATATATAATTCCACCCTAACCCTAACTCTGACCACACCCATTTATAATCCACATCATCTATTAATCCACATTTAATAATCTCCACCTTCATAATCCCCACCCTCTCATAATCCTCACCCTCTCTTAATCCCCACCCTCTCATAATACACCCTTTTTTTCAGTGTCCTCACTCTTCCTTAATCTCCATCCTTCCATCCAGCAGATCAGACATCCATCATGTTCTCTCTCTCTCTCTCTCTCTCTCTCTCACACACACACACACACACACACACACACACACACACACACACACACACACACACATACATACAGGCGCCACTACTGTGTGTTCCCCAGAAACACTCGCAGGAATTGATGTGCTGTCAGAAAGCAGCAGGGCAACACCAGTGTCGGTGTGCGTGTGTGTGTGTGTGTGTGTGTGTGTGTGTGGCTATATCTCAGGGCTGTGTTTCTCCATGCTGTGTGGTGCTGAGATGCAGCTTGTCTTGAGCCAGAAGTGATCTTGTGATGAGAAAACATGAGAACAGCTGTGTAATCATCTTCAGACCTTGTCCATGGACACCAACCTTCTTAACCAGCGGTTAACCTTCTTAGGCAGCAGTGGCCTAGTGATTAGAGATGAGGCACCAGGATCAGAAGATTGTGGGTTCGAATCCCAGATCAGTAGGTTGCCCTGAGGTACCCTTGAACAAGGTACTGTCCCCATCACTGCTCCCCAGGCACTTTCAATAGCTGCCCCCTGCTGCACGGTGTTTGTTAAATGCAGAGGTGTAACTATGTGGTTCACTGTGTGCTGTGTTTCACAATGACAAGAATAGTCACTTTCACTTTGCTTTAAGACCGTGTCCATGGACACCAACCTTCTTAAGGCTGTTTCCATGGACACAAACCTTCCTAAGGCTGCTTCCATGGACACAAACCTTCCAAAGGCTGCTTCCATGGACATAAACCTTTCTATGGCTGCTTCCATGGACACAAAACTTCTAATGGCTGTCTAATGGCCATTTCTGTTCATTGTCTTCCTAAGACAATGTCTGGCGACACTGACCTTCTACTATTATTATTATCTATTATTGAAACCAACCTTCTTAAGCCTGTGTCTATGGAGTCTTTATGGATTTTTCTCATTTCTCCATGTGTCACATGTGTTCTCACCTTATCGGGGACATCTGGGGTCTGTTTCCTTTATGTGAAGACTCTTTCGTTAAGACACACCTGCAAACATTGGCTTTAAGTCTAGTTGCGCAGGTGAGCATGGCTTTTAAATTTGTTGCTGCAGGATGTTCCTCAGGTTCTCTGCTGGGGGGGTTTAGATGGAGATGATTGTGAACGAAGTGCACCGAGAGTTTGACTGATTTACGATCAGGCCGCTGTGTCTGTGATTGATTTATGGCTGGCTTGTCCTGGGTTTGATTGATGTCTCCTGGGACAGTGGTGAAGTTCTGGGCGAGTCCTCAGTCATCTCTCCCACTGAAACAACACAAAGCACCTCATTTATCACACACGGTGCCGTAACCCGGCAAATCACATGCGGAGATGGAGTGTAGATCATATTCACAGTCTGGGGACGGATATGGAGCAACGTGAGGGACATGGACCATATCCGTAGCAACCCTGAAGAAACCTCATCCTGGATAAGAAAATTAAATGGGCTCCAAATGTCAGTCACACGTCGGCCTCTCCTTAAACGAGTCTGAATGGACTTAGCGCAAGTGCTTTTTTGCATTTTGACCATTTAAAATGTACTGACACCTGAACAGGTTTAGTTCAGAATTACATGTAAATAAAGAGTGGACAGGTTTAGTCTTTTTCTCTCTCTGTCTCTCTGTCTCTCTTTCTGTCTCTCTCTCTCGCTCTCTCTCTCTTTTTAACTGGGTCGTTGTTACTGTTTTGGTGAAATGTTACTCATTTATTCAAATTTCCCTCAGATACAGTCAGATTTAGACATCTGTGTCTGTGTGTGTGTCTGTGATTTACATGATACAGAGACACATGTGGAGCAGAATAATGAGACATTGGTCGGTCAAAAGCCAGGCAGAGCTGCTCGACATCAAACTGAACTGAACTCTAATCATTATTGCGCTGCCTGTTCAGAGAGCCTGCACACATCCACACACACACACTAAAGTGACAGCAGTTCCTCATTGTCCAACATCTGTCATCTGTGTGTGCTGGTTAAAGGGGGGAAGGAGAAGGGGGGCTGTAGTTTAATGAGACATGAAGCTCCCAACTACACACACACACACACACACACACACACTTTACTGTTAATGTCTATTGACAGACATTAACAGTAAAGTGTGTGTGTGTGTGTGTGTGTGTGTGTGTGTGTGTGTGTGTGTTTACCAGTGTGACGCACTGGACAACGACCCGTGCATGTGGACTTGAAAGTAAACGTTAAATTAGTGTTGATTGATTGAAATAAATTATCTTCGGTAGAAAAACAAATTTTTTCTGTTTTTTCACTCTGAGGCAGCTTCAGCCGGAATGTCTGTCCTTTTGTCCGTCTTTACAAGACATCATCCAGTCTCAGGAACCATACAATCAGGGGTCTTTTTGAGGCTAAAGTGATTTAGATTCATTTATCCTCGCAGGTTCAGAGCTCAGGCTGAAGAAGGAACCTTTCTGATTGTTTTGGGGAGTCGAGGTGGGAGGGGAGGAATAAACGAAGACTCTTTAAACGGATGTTTTATATTCATCCTCTCCAAAGTGAGGCCGAGTCTCAGTTCCTGAACTTCCACACTTCTCCAACTTGTGCTTTTTAAAAACTACGGGGGCGGAACCAATGCATAGCAATGACCGCGCTTCGGTTAAGCACCACTTGACCTTTTATTGGTTGTAATCAGGTGTCGGTTAATCCCCTCACAAAGCCATTGGCCCACGGCTGGGATCCTCGCCTCGAATTAGCATAACACCCGGCCGGGGCCCAAACAGGACGTTCTTACAAGCATTTAAATGTTAATTGAACCCAATCTGAGTGTGATAAATCCGCCCAATCTGGACGTTTGATGGACAGCGAGTGTTCGGCAGTCGAGGCCGCTCTTATCTCGCCCCGCCTCAGACCAGAGAATTAGCATATCCTTTCTCGCGAGCTGAGCGCCGCCACTAATCCCCCTTACAGAACCCAACTGCCACGGCCCGCCGTCTTTCCCCTTCCACCTGTCGCCAAGGTTACCAGGGCTTCGCCGCTGACCTCCAGAGAAACGGTCAGGCTGGGAGGGCAGAGCATCCTTGAAAGGGGCTAAAACTTTTGATGCATCCACACTGTAGCTCTGGAATGTGGAACCGTCGATACTCATTAGGGGTTGCCACGGTGGAACAGCGGCCTCCATTTCTTCATCTTCCTGCTTCAAATCAACCACCTGCATGTCCTCTTTCTCCATGTCCATATACCTCCTCATTGTCCTTCCTCTTCTCCTCTTTCCTAGCAGCACCATCTTCAACATCCTTCTCCTGATATACTCCTCATCTCTCCTCTGGACATGTCCAAACCAATGCAATCTTTCACAGATCCCTCCTGCATTTGTCTCCACCCATTCCAACCTGCCTGCACTCCCTTCTTCTCCTCTCTTCCACACTTGCTGTTTCTCTGAATTGTCTACCCTGAGTATTTAAACTCCTCTGCCTTCACCTCCTTTACTCCCTCCATCCTCACCACTCCAATGTCCTCTCTTTCATTCATACTCATGTGTTATGTTGTCTTTATACTACTCACTTTCATTTCTCTCCTCCCTAGAGCAGATCTCCATCTCTCCAGGTTCTCCTCAAGCTACTTCCTACTCTCACTACAGATCACAATATCATCAACAAACATCATTTTCCACGGGAACTCCTGTCTAACCTTGTCTATAAACCTGTCCATTACTATTGGTAACAAGAATGGGCTCAGCGCTGATCCTTGATGTAATCCAACCTCTATCTTGAATGCATCCATCAGTCCCACTGCAGATCTCTCCACTGTCACACTGCCCTCATGCATATCCTAAACTAAGCTCAGATACTTCTCTTTAACACCTGACTTCCTTATACAAAACCACAATTCCTTTTTGGATCCAGTGGTAATCCAGTTTCCACCAGTACCCTGTAGTCTAACAGTACTGCTGGTGGTTGTTGATAACCTGGGCCTCGACTGATCTGGTATGCAAGTCTGTTTGGTTGTCTGCATATTGATTTAGCAAAAGTTTTACACTGGATGCCCTTCCTGATGTAACCCTCCCCATTTATCCAGTACTGGGACCAGCACCAAGAAATACACTAGCTTGTGCATCCCTAGTGGCTGGTAATTACAGGGAGTTATTAGTTGTGTGTGGAATTAGTGTGAGTGTAAAAGTTATTATTACATGTGCAATTGCATGTGTAATAATGAAGCTGTTGCTGTGATCAGTTGTTAAAATGTAATTACACTGTTATAACTAAACACAAACACCCTCATATTTATTGTAAAGAAGCAAACACACACACACACACACACACACACACACACACACACACACACAACACACACACACACACACACACACACAAACACACACACACACACACACACAGCATATGCTGGAGAAATAGCCAGGGTAAAACCAGTAGAGTGTGTGTGTGAGTGTGTGTGTGTTCTTGCCCTTTTGGTTCCAGTTTGATGATGTTCGCTCTTATAAGAACTTTGCTCTGATTATTCTTTACAACAGAGAGAGAGACAGAGAGAGAGACAGAGAGCAAGAAAGAGAAAGTGAGTAGGTGGGAACGAAGGCACAGAATCAAAAGAGAGAGAAGTGATGGAAGAGAATGAAAGAGAGAGTGGGCAGGAGTGTTGAAGAGGGACGAGTGAGCAGAGATAAAAAATATATTTTATAAAAAAATAACAGAATAATACGAACAGAAAAAGCTACTTGATTTTCTCTTGGCCTGTCTCCCTCTCTCTCTCTCTGTTTCTCTCTCTCTGTCTCTTTCTCTCTATCAGTCTGTTCAGGGACAGTGTGTGTTGACAGCAGTCTGTCTTATTTCTGTCACAAAGACTGTCTAGTTATTCATTGCTCATATGGGACAGTGTGTGCGTGTGCATGTTCGTGCGTGTGTGTGTGCGTGTGCATGTTCGTGCGTGTGTGTGTGTGTGTGTGTGTGTGTGTGTGTGTATGTGTGTGTGTGTTAAAGGAGTTTGTGAAAGGATGTTCAGTCAAAACACTTACTGAACACTTTCACAATTTAACATCACAAACACACACTGCACGACACTGTCACAACAAAGTTACAGGTAAGAGTGGGTGGAGTTTAAGCAAATGATGGGTGGGGTTACGGTTGAAGGTGGGCAGAGTAAATGTAAATTTAGCTACTTCTCGTTATACACCATGTTCCAAATTATTATGCAAATGATATATCTCTCAGATTTTCCTGAATAGTCAATGCAAGTGACAGTCAGCCTAATGTTATGCTTTGATTGAAGCTATTTCAATCAAAAACATCTTAACAGGTCAAGTTACATAATAACATAGGACCTCTTATTTGATAGCAGCTTCACAATTCTTGCATCTATTAAACTTTTCTGCTTGAATTTCTTTAGAGGATGTCAGAATAGCCTCCCAGACCTGCTGTTTGGATATGAACTGCCTCCCACCCTCATAGATCTTTTGCGTGAGGATGCTCCAAAGGTTCTCAATAGGATTGAGGTCAGCGGAGGATGGGGGCCACACCATGAGTTTCTCTCTTTTATGGGGATAGCGGCCAATGATGCAGAGGTCTGCTTTGCAGCATGAGATTGTCATGCATGAAGATGATTTTGTTGCGGAAAGCACGGTTCTTCTTTTTGTACCATGGAAGAAAGTGGTCAGTCAGAAACTCCACATACTTTTCAGAGGTCATTTTTACACCTTCAGGGACCCTAAAAGGGCTGACCAGCTCTCTCCCCATGATTCCGTCCCAAAACATGTCTCTTCCACCTCCTTGCTGATGTCGCAGCCTTGTAGGGACATGGTGGTCGTCCACCAATCATCCACCACTCCATCCATCTGGACCATCCAGGGTAGCACGGCACTCATCAGTGAACAAGACTGTTTGAAAATTAGTCTTCATGTAGTTCTGGGGCCACTGCAGCCATTTCTGCTTGTGAGCATTGGTTAGGGGTGGCCGAATAGAAGGTTTATGCATAACTGCAAGCCAAGGTGGAGGATCCTACACCTTGAAGTTCATGGGACTCCAAAAGCATCAGCCACTTCAAATACCTGTTTGCTGCTCTGTAATGGCATTTTAGCAGCTGCTCTCTTAATCCCATATATTTTTCTGGCAGAAACCTTCCTCGTTGTGCCTTTATCTGCACAAACCCGTGTGTGCTCTGACTCAGCCACAAATCTCTTAACAGTACAATGATCACGCTTAAGTTTTTGTGAAATATCTATGGTTTTGATACCTTGTCAAAGGCAACTATTTCACGCTTTTCGGCAGCGGAAAGAGCCTTTTTCTGTCCCATATTGTGGAACTTCCTTCAGTAGTTTTTCCTTTAATTGGGCTCACCTGGCAAACTAATTACCACAGGTGTCCAAGATTCATCCAGAGAGCCCTGAGACAAAATATCATCCATGAGTTTAATTGGAAAACAAAATATTTAATCTTTATGACACTTAAATACAATTTGCATAATAATTTGGAACGTGGTGTAAAATACATCTATATTTTAGAGACGCAACGCAATGCTTGTAGAGACTAATACCAC
Organism: Hepsetus odoe; assembly: GCA_017165825.1. NCBI lineage: Eukaryota > Metazoa > Chordata > Actinopteri > Characiformes > Hepsetidae > Hepsetus > Hepsetus odoe. The sequence goes on from CM029377.1 coordinate 20,251,869, forward strand.
TACTACTACTACTACTACTACTACTAATAATAATAATAATAATAATTATTATTATTATTATTGAATACAATGTTTTAAAGTGTGTGTGTGTGTGTGTTTGTCTCCCACTGTCCATTCTCCCTCCTGCTGGTGTGTATCTTTAGTGTGTCTCACTGCAGGCTGTAGCCAATCACAGCGCTCATCCTCATTGATGTGACATTTTACTTGCCGGCAGCCAATCACAGCGCGGCTCCCTCCCTTAAATCTGACAACCAGGAAAGGTGTTACACATATTGTTCTAATGAGGACAGAACTGACCGCAGTGTCCTTCACCACAGAGATGGAGGAAGAGACACAGAGAGAAACACAGAGTGAGATGGAGAGAGAGAGATGGAGAGACAAGGAGAGATAGAGACACAGATGGTGAGATGGAAAGAGAGACATGGAGAGAGAGCTTTTATTGCACTCACTAAAATCAAATAGATTCTCTGACTTTCTTCTCTCTCTATGCAAGACAGATAACAAGAAAAGAAAGAGTGTAAGAGAGAAGAGGGTGTGTTGGGGGGTCTCTTGTGAGACAAGGTGAGACAACAGAGAGATTAAGAGTCTTAAAATATCTCTCTCTCTCTCTCTCTCTCTCTCTCTCTCTCTCTCTCTCTCTCTCTCTCTCTCTATACACCCCAAACTTCCATCACCTCTAGTGTTTCTCTGTCTGTTGGCCTCAGTCTCACTGCAAACACACACAAACACACACACACACACACACACACACACACACACACACACACACACACACACACACTCACTCACACACACACACACACACACACACACACACACACACACACACACACACACACACACACACACATCCACTCTGAGGAATCTGAAGGTCAAACAATAAAGTGAAACAGCAGGAGGCTGAGGCTGACACAGCCCAAACACACACACACACACACACACACACAAGGCTTGACCCAGCGCCAGGCCGAGCCCAGAGGTTACACTTAACACAGCAGTCATATAATAGCCTGAAACAAAACATGCACGGTGTGTGTGTGTGTGTGTATTGATGTGTGTGTGTGTGTGTGTGTGTATGTGCTGGCTTGTACTGCGTGTGATGTTGGAGATATTTTTGAGCAACGATGGTTTGTAAGGTGGTCCTCCCTCTCCCCCATCACTCAGTGTAACTGTCCTCTCTCTCTCTGGTGTAGGGTGGCCCTCCCTCTCCCCCATCCTCAATTATAACTGACCTCTCTCTCTCTAGGTGGTCCTCCTCTTTCCCCCAGCACTCCAGCGGGGACATTGGTTATGACCTCTCTGCAGAGTTTGATAAGCAATGTGCCCTCATTCTCTCCCTTTTCCTTCCGTCATCGCTTGATCGTTTATTTTATGACTTAATTCAAAGAGGATTAATTATAACTCCAGATCGTCATCAGTGTGTGTGTGTATGTGTGTGTGATATGAAGATTAAGCAGCAGGGAAGTGTAGGGATATAGTGTCTCTTTGGCTCTATTCAATTTCTTTAAAAATCCCAAGCTTTTTCATCTTTCGCGCAGCTGTTATTATTTCCTGACAGGGAGGCAATAATGTAACCGTCCACTCAGGCTTGTTTGAAGACGCTCCGACCATCAGGAAGGACCTTAATGGTTTTTAACGTTTGAAGTCTGTGAAATTAATGCCTGTCTGTGTTCAAAAACCAGCGTGATGTTAATCAGCGCCTGTTACTCCTTCGCTAGTCGCACGGGCTGCCCAGGGGACGGTTTACTCACATCAGATGTCTTTAGCACAATACTTTCTCTTTCATTGTTTTTAAGCTGAATCTTCATCTGCCGGTCATTTTCCTACCATCCCTACCATTCCTGGAAGGTCTGCTCCTCAAAGAACTTTCTTAGGGTTCCCTGAGGACTTGCGCCAGCCTTTACTTGCATCTAGAGAGGGTTTCTCCAGCCTCTTTGTTCATAGCATAGCTGAAGATAAAACTCATCAGGATGTTTATGTCCAAATGGGACAGGCCAGTATTTAAGCGTGTATAAATCCTCAAGGGACGGAAAAGGCAAACATTGTGTCAAGCAGTTTTGATTTACTGATCTCACATTTACTACTCAAGCACTTCATGGCATGTTTTGATGTGGATTTAGCTCAACTTCTTTTTGTTGAAGTGTGGGGCATTGGGAGAGATGTAGATCTTTTCCATTTAATGATCAATGTCTTGTTGTCCAAAAATAAATTTCACCAGGATCAGGTCAATGACCACCAACATGGTTTGGTTGGAAATCAGGGAGTGAGACGACAACGAGTCGTTCCACTAGAGAACAAATAAAGGAATTTTTTTTTTTTTTTACAAATTATAATATTGGAACATCAGTAAGATGAGCTTAGGTCTGATTTTTCCAGCTTAGAAACTCATTTGCAACAAAAATGAAGGAATTTCGAACCTGCCCGTTATGTCCCATTTCCTGTGTCTCATCCAGTGGAACCTTACTCTTACCTTACCTTATTTATTGTTTTCCTAAAAATATCAGAGTTTCAGGTTGGGATTTTGGACCAGATGACCTCCGAATGTCCCAACTGGGAAGGTTGGTAAATTCTTGGGTCTAGGTTCTGCTGGAATGTTCTCGCTTCTCTTGATTATCTCTGTAATCTTGATTTGTGATTGGTTACAGTCAGTCCGTGCTGATTTGGAATGATGCTTCTTAAAAATCTTTGACCCTGTTGCTGAGCAGAGAACGTGAGGCTTGTTAATACCTTCGTGAAGAAGGCATTCTAATAAACATCTGAGCCGAAAACAGCCAAAAACCTTCAGCAGCGCCGTGTACAAAGATACCATTTGTTACCTTGGAGTTTTCAGTCACAAACAGAACAGTGATGAGTTTAATTCCTTTAGTGTCTTTATTAAACCCAAGGACAGTTTACACCAGCAAGCAGAAGACATTCGCACTAAAACTGAACACTCAATATTTGCCATTTGGTGCAGGGAGAACACTTTCCTCCTGACCTTGGTGTTAAGTCTCCTGGCCCAGTTAAACTCTGCCAGGATGTTTGTTCAACTTATGCATGAGTCCAAGCACGCCAGTGTAGACTCCTATTGGCATGTAGAGGCGGTCACCTCCACCTTTGCCATAAACAGACCCTGCCCGGAGAACCGGGACACAACTTACAGCCCAGTCAATGTCTGAAACCACAGGGAACAGGGTTCAAACTCAATGCCCAGTCAAACTCAACTAACACAGTGAACCAGGTCAAAGTCCAGTCCAGCTCCCATATCAGAAAGAACAGACTCCCAGGTGGCTGATCAATGTCCAAAACCACAGAGACAGGGTTCCAAACTTGATGCCCAGTCAAACTCTGCCATCACATGGAGAACCGGAATCTTAACTTATGGCCCAGTCAGACTCCACCTCCACTATCAGAGGGCATAGGGTCCACAACTTACAAGACAGTCAATCTCCACTACCACAGAGGCCCAAGTTATGGGCCAATCAAGCTCCAGAACCACAAGGAACTTTCAACGCAGTCAGACTTAACAATCATGGAGAACCAGGTCACAACTCCGATAAAGATATATACTGCTTTCAGTCTGATGTGGAGAGAAATGGAAGCTGGAGGTTTTAGTTAAGTCCAGTCTGACTGATGCAATGTCTGGGAAAGTCAGAGGTGAATGGATATTCATGAGACTGGCTAACTGATGCCATCGTTTGTTTAACGAGTGCTGAACAAGCGATGCAGCAAATGGACAGTAATGAACGTGTGTCTGGCTCAGCAGGTCATGTCCTGTCCTCGGGATGGTGTTTTCAGTTCCCAGCAATGCCACCGCGCCATCTGTAGTGGGGACAGCCCGCTTTAAAGCAGATGCCAACACACGAGGTTGAATAGAGAGTTGGGACGGGCAGCGTGGCAGAAGTCCGTCTGACTTGTGAGGAAAGACAAAAGCGGGGCTGATAGGCTTTTGACCATCTCTTCCCAGCCTATGTGGACAAGGAGGAAACATGATTGGCCTCTGAAGAGAGGGGGGATGTGGAGGAAAATGACGAGGAGGGGAGAACATTAGCGTGTCTGTGTCTTTAGGCCGTCCCGGTCCACTGGGATTAGGACTCTGGAGGATGGCTAAGCCTCTAAAATGGCCTTTAGATTTAATTGAGGTCACTGGAGCCGCATTAAAAACGAAGCAGCAGCGACGAAGTGCATTGTTTTATTAATAACTGTAGCTGCAGAACACAACACACACACACACAGCGGTGAAGAACCGAGTGGAGGGTAAACAGATTCACTTGACCGGTGATAAGCAGGAAGTCCAGATTAAGAGAGTTTGTTTGTGTAATGAAGCCTGAAGGTCAGGGAAGACAGTGCTCCAGGATACCTGGAGCTGGTTTTGAACTTTGAACTGTTTGAACTTCTGACCAAAAGTTTTCCATCAGGAAGAAAAACTGAACTTTCAGGAGCTCCTCTGGTGTAGTTTAGTTCACCTCTGTGTGGTGATCTGGCAGGTTTCAGGAGGGCGTGTGTGTGTGTGTGTGTGTGTGATTTTTGCATGTAAATCTGCTGTTTGAATTGGGTGTAGTGCTTATAGTGTGTATGTGTGTGCTGATTTTTAGTATTTCATTTGAGTTTGTGTGTGTTTTAGTTTGTACTTTAGTGTGAATTTAGTGTTAGGATTAAGAAAATAGTTTTTTTTTTTTTTTTTTTTTTTATTGTGAATTTTGTGTTTTTTTTTTTGCATGTGGATTACATTTTTGTTTTTGTGTAAATTGAGTGCGTTTCTGTGAGCAAGAAATGATCAGATACTGAGCAAAAAGAGTCTCCCTGTCTCTCTCTCTCTCTCTCTCTCTCACCTCTCTCTCTCTCTCTGCTCTTTCTGTCTCTCTTTTCCTCTGTCTCTCACTCTCTCTCTGTCTCCTCCCTCTCTCTCTCTCTCTGTCTTTCTCTCACTCTTTAGTGCTGAAATTACCCAATCGTCCCTCCTCCAGTCAGAATGTCTCCTCCAGAAAGTCATGTCCCACTGTAAATGCACCCCTAAACATGACCTTTGACCTTTGTGATGTGTGACCTCAGTTTTTTGTTCAGCTCTGTCTAGGGTTAGGATTAGTAAAGTTTAGACTGAAATTCGAGTCGTGGAGGCGATCGCCTCCTGGAGGCGTGTTGAAGCAGGGAGAATTAGGCAGTCTTGGACCTGAGGGATAAACTGGGACATGATCCAGAAATGTTGGATCATTTTTCTCCATGATTCACGTCTTCAGCAGCATTTTAGTCCTGTTTGTTTTCATTTAGTCTCATTTTTGGCGAAAACCAGGAGATATGTGTGTGTGTGTGGTGTCCAGCACTGACCACATTGAAGGCCCTTAGAGCTCCATTAAAATGGAAATTTGCCCTCTTACTCCTCCTCTTCCCCTCATCCTTCATTCCCTCCTCTTTCCATCACTTCATCTATACTCTCTCTCTCTCTCTCTCTCTTTCTGTCTTTCTGTCTCTCTGTTTGTCTCTCTCTCTCTCTCTCTCTGTTTCTGTCTCTCTCTCTCTCTCTGTTTCTGTCTCTCTCTCTCTCTCTCTTTCTCTCTTTCTCTCTCTCTCTCTTTAATGATGCCTCTTCTCCTCCTGCCCTCCTCCCAGCTACCTTCTGTTCATCTTTCTTCTTCTGCTGAAGTTGTTTCTGTAATGAACTCCAACAAGAAGCCTTTTCTGTCTTTGAAGAAAGTGAAGAAAAGCAGAACAGTTATCAGAAGCGCGTCGCCACAACCGTTGCCATAACGACCCCTTAATTAACCCTTTCAGCAGAAAGAGATAAACCCCTACTTCATTCCTGCAGACAGAAAGGAACAAATGAACTTGGTCTTCAGAGTTCAGCACATTAACATTCCCAAAAGTACCCAACATGACCCGCTTCACCAGATACTCTTCAAACACTGCCCACTTCACCAACATCACTTTACGAACTGTCCAAACAAGCTTTGGCTCACCAACATCACTTCAGCTACTGTCCAAATACGGCCTGCTTTGCTAACATCACTTCAGCTACTGTCCAAACATGGCCCGCTTCACCAAGAACACTTCAGCTATTGTCCAAACATGAAGAAACTATTCTTCTACTGGATCCTCTCCTTTAATTTGTTCAGATGTTTTGTTTTGCTTATTATTTCAGTTCACTTTAAGGTGCAGCAACTGCTGTCTTTTAAATGTCCTGTTGAAATAAAGAGGACATTTCTGGTAGAGAGGTAGGGACCCTGCACTCCCACCAGTGAGTCAAAACACGTCTTCTACTGAGAATAATCCACAGGGACAGTTCCTCCAGCAGCTAACAGTCCGTGTCCTGTTAGAGGAGCACCATGTTCACCTGCTCATGCAGACTAATTTCCCATCATCCCCAACATGTGACTTTCAGGACGTCCCGTCCATCTTCGTTATACAGTAGAACCGCTGATCTCACAGAGCACAAGCGTCGGTCAGGATGACGGAGACAGAGTCCCTTTCAAAAGAAAACAACCTGCAGACGCACTGTTATTGAGGGGCCAGGAAAGTGACATCACATATCTAGAAGACTCACAAAGCTCTACAGTCAGTGACATCTAGAAATGACTGAAACACGGCAATACTGCAGCTGTACAGTTTGCAATCTAGAACTCACCCAAAACTTGCAAAATACAGCTCAGTAGTCACAGGATAATATCTAGAATGGCTGAGACAGCCTATACCACAGCTCTACATTCAGGGATGTATCTAGAACTGGATAAAATATTCACCAAGCTCTATAATCTGAAACGTCTAGAACTTATAAACCTGCTTAGAGCTCCATAGTAAGTCTTGTATCAAGAACTAGGAAGAAACTATGGCACCACAAACTGTAAAACTGGATAGTCAGATACACAGGTGCTGCTTTCTGAGTAATGGAACTGATGTAGTTGTGAGAACTAAGAAATAGAAGGTTTAAATCTGATCTTTTGTCTCAATTTCATCCCTCAAACCCAAACATCTTCAGCGTAAAAGCTAAAGCTGTTCTGATACTTTTGGGAGGAAGTGTATTTAGAATGGCTGGAAAAGCTGCAGTCATACTGTCACCCCTGTGCCGGGATTCTTTTTTATTCAGACCTGCCTGCTCTGTGATGGTTCTGTTGCAGCACAAGAACCTGTATTAGGGTTCCAAGGAAGAAAATGATAGAAGAACCACTAAGAGCAACAAAGGGAAAGTAAATTGGTTTTAACCTGCCGTTTTAGTGACTCTGGCAGGCTGGTCTTCCTGGGCCTCTTAGACTCTTCTATTCTTTTTCATCCTGCGTTCTTTCATTCCTCCCTCGCTGTCTTCTGGCCTCCTTCGCTCGCTCTCACTGGAGCAGGGCGATACCGACTGAATCCTGATTCTGTGTGTGTGTGTGTGTGTGTAAGGCGATGCCATTACAGATCTGATGTTGTGATTTCGCTGATTTTTATTTTAAGCGTGTTCTCAGAGAAAGACCTTCAGCGTCTTTTCCAACTCCTTTCAGAGCAGAAGTCTAAGTGTGTGTGTGTATATGTGTGTATGTGTGTGTGTGTGTATGTGTGTGTATGTGTGTGTGTGTGTGTGAAACATGTATCTAGAACTGACAGTATTCTGCTTACAATGCAGCTGTATTGGTAATGACTAAGTGTAACTGAAACCTGCGTACAGCTCTACAGTCTGTGACATATCTGGAACTGACCAAAGCCAACTTAAAATACAGCTGTGGCATATCTAGAACTGAGTGTATCCTGGTTCCTATACAGTTCTGCAGTCAGTGATGTATCTAGATCCAGCTGTATACTGCTTCAATGGCTGTATAGACAGTATTGTCGAACTGACTGAAATCTGGGACAGCTCTTCAGTCACTGTTGACATATGTATAACGACCAAAACCTACTTAAATACAGCTGTGACATATCTAGAACAGATTATATCCTACTTACAATACAGGTCGACAGGCAGTGATGTATCTAGAACCTGCTTACAGCTGAACACTGAGTGCTTACAGAGAGGACAGTTATACTGAGTGATGGGGGAGAGGAAGGACTGCCCTACACACCCAGAGAGAGGACAGTTATACTGAGTGATGGGGGAGAGGGAGGACCACCCTACACACCCAGAGAGAGAGAGCACAGTTATACTGAGTGATGGGGAGAGGGAGGACTGCCCTACCCACCCAGAGAAAGAGGGCAGTTATACTGAGTGATGGGGGAGAGGGAGGACTCCCCTACACACCCAGAGAGAGAGAGGACAGTTATACTGAGTGATGGGGGAGAGGGAGGACCACCCTACACACCCTGAGAGAGAGAGGACAGTTATACTGAGTGATGGGGGAGAGGGAGGACTGCCCTACCCACACAGAGAAAGAGGACAGTTATACTGAGTGATGGGGGAGTGGGAGGACCACCCTACACACCCAGAGACAGAGAGGACAGTTATACTGAGTGATGGGGGAGAGGGAGGACCACCCTACACACCCAGAGAGAGAGAGGACAGTTATACTGAGTGATGGGGAGAGGGAGGACCATCTTATCCACTCAGAAGAAAAGTACAGTAATCTGGGCAGATGTTCCGTGTCACTCTTGAGAGATAACAGTCATTGCTACATTGATATCTAGAACATGCAGAGCCAGGTATCCTCCTTATTATTTCACATAAATCTTTCTGAACAAAAAGCTGAAATTCTGTGCATCTCTTGGCCAAAGTTTTCAGGCAAACAAACATCACTTCAAACCAAGGTTGAATTAAGAACACACAGACTGGACACATTTCCAGAAGGTCGTTCTGTGGTGCAGAAGGACCCGGTTTTACTTTACTATTTTATAGGATGAATTGACAAGTTTCTGAGCGATCCTTGCTCTTACGTCACTTCTTCCCAGAGAAATATTTCGTTCCTTCCACAGGAAGTGACTTGTTTTTTGAAGCAGTTTGTCTGTTTTCCAGAGCGTTTCTTGGAACCACGCCCCTGCTTCCTGCAAGAATTACCTGGTTTCTTATTGTTGACAGTGTCTTCTTCTTCTTCTTTTTCTTTTTCTTTTTAAAAAAAAACCATCTCAGTTATTATAACGGAGGAGTGAAAGAGGACAACGTTCCCCACAGAGTATTTTTTAGTATGTGATGAAATGCATCGGGTAGTTTCCGAACCGAGGCGTTGCCTTGTGTTTGGTGTGGAGGCAGAACGAGTAGCGATGGTACAGGTGGTGCAGTGCTGCCTTCAGGCCGTTGACGGATTTAATCAGATAGAGGTTTTTGTGTCCTGTCCATTTCTGTCCCCTGGGTTTCTAAAGGGTTCTCGTAAATGCGCCGTCCTTCCAGCGCCCTCGTCCATCTCCGTTGTTAAAGCCCAGCAGCTCTGAGGGACACGACTCTGGCACCAAGTCAAGGGTTTGAGGCACAGCACTTAACTGACCTGCCCTGGAGATGAACTCTGGAACCCCAGTAATGTCCAGACAGGCCAATTAAACACAGTCCGCTGCCATCCCACACACTATGGACATATTCCTGGAAGCTTTGCAAGAATCAGCGATGATCCTTTCAGTCGGTTCAGCGGGTTACCTTTTATGAGCTGGGTACCTGTGTAAACACTAACTGGATCCACTTCTCCACTGCAGGTGTCGGTGCTGAAGTTGGGAACCAATGAATATATGTCCCACATTTCCACTGTCTTGAGATGCTATAGAGACGTCCTTGGTGGAATTTGGTGGTTCCAGGAGGAATAGGGTTCTGGGAAAGATGGAGATGGTCCCTGCAAGAATAGATTAGCACTTATAGAGATAGAGATATTACTGGATGTCTCTTTGGGAATATGTGTTTTCCTGGGAGGAATAGGGTTAGGGAATAGGGTTAACAATGGAGACATTACCTGGATGAGCAAAGCACCTCAGTCCCTGTAGTCCATTTTTCCCTCCTGTTTTATACATCTGCTGTAATTCCTTCGATCCCACCAAACCAGTATTGTATTGCTTCAGGAGACCACACAAGTCCACATTTTGTCCCATCATTTATCTAAAGACGTCTCGAGTGCCCTGCTCACTGCTGATGACACCGTGGGTTCTAGGTTCCTGAAAGTTTTTCATTGCAGCTTTGGAGAAGAGTGTGTTGCACCAGCTTCCAAAGCCCATCACCCGTTTGTAGAGTGGACAAAGATGGACAGAGCTTATGCTCAGGGCCCATTGCTGGGGCAACAGTGATGATAAAACAGGTCACCGCCCTCCAAAATGAACCAACTGTCCCTGCCAGTGTTGCAGAGAATTTTGGATGGCTTTCAGGGTGGACAGCGTGATGTTTGTCATGATAAATCACGTTCTGCCACGGAGGGTTCGGGTCTGACGGAGCGAGACGAGGGACGAGGGACAACCTGACAGTCGCTGGTGGAGCGTTCCCCCCGGTCCTCGCTTTCAATCCCAGCCCACCTGCGGAATGTGAACATGGAGCCTCGGCGGAGCGGACGGGTTATTATCAGTTTTATTATCTCATACCTGCTGTAATACACACACACATACACACACTCACACACACATATACTCACACTCAAACACACACACTCGTTCACACTCTGATAATTGGCCTCGACACCAGTGGAGGAGTAAATAAGCTTCGATCTTGAATCAAGTCCAGTGATAAAGAGGGGCATGAATTATTCATCCACTGATTCTTTATTTCTCTCTCTCTCTCTCTCTCTCTCTCTCTCTCTCTCTCTCTCTCTCTCTCTCTCTCTCTCTCTCTCTCTCTCTCTCTTATCGTTCTCTCCATCTACAGACCCAAAACAAAGCTCTATGTTTTGGCCACAACTCCTCCCACAAACCTTCTGAGGTGTCTGTATTGTGTGTGTGTGTGTGTGTGTGTGTGTGTGTGTGTGTGTGTGTGTGTGTGTGTGTGTATGTGTGTGAAAGAGAGAGAGAGAGAGAGAGATTGAGCGGAGGTGTGTTCAGGCTAACAGAGAACAAACCACACACATTAAATCTGAATAAATTAACATTCTTGTATTTACAAATGCCGTCCAACAGCTAGAGAGGGAGAGAAATGTAAGACCCCCTCCTCTCTCTGTCTGTCTGTCTGTCTGTCTGTCTCTCTCTCTCTCCCCTTCCCTCTCTCCCTCTCCCTGTCTGTCTTTCTCTCTCTCTCTTTGATGACCAGTCTTTCTCTTTCTCTCTGTAATGTCTTCAGCAGCTCTGAAACCCTCCATGGCCTAATTACACCCAACGTGTTGTGCGTGTGTGTGTGAAGGGTGTGCGTGTGTGTGTGAAGGGTGTGTGTGGTGCTTGCAGATGTCAGATCGTCTGGGCATCGTCTCCCATCAGTGTGGACAGTAATGGGCTTAAGGGCCCACTTGATAGGCCTCAAAGACACACACACACACACACACACACACACACACACACACCAGTGTAAGAGGCTTTGCAGAAGCCCATTTGGGATTTTTTACGCTCCAAACTAATCAAGATGGAAATGGTTGGAGTTTGAGTTAAAATGTGTTTCTGTGTTTAAAGTGGGATTAGATTCCAGAGCTGAGTGTCTGAGTGGCTCCAGGCACCTGATGCTCACCTATACAACAGCAACACTGGTTTAAATACAAAATGAATAAAAATGAAAAATGACCAGCTTTTCATCTCATGCTCACGACATTTAAATATTACAAACACACAGGGAAATAAACATAAAATGTACACGTTCATCAAGATTACAGTACCAATAACACAGACAAGAGGAAAAAGTTATTTCGATTTATTACTCATTTAATTTCAGCAAAAAGAACAGAATTACACAAAAAAATAATTTTTGTCTATTAGTATTTGTTTATTAAGGTGTAAATAAAAAAAGTGAAGTGGCTGTTTCTTGTCATTGTGAAACACAACAAGAGTACACCTCTGCATTTCACCCACACGCATGTGCAGCCAGAGGCAGCTATTGAAAGTGCCCAGGGAGCAGTGATGGGACGGTACCCTGCTCAAAGGGACCTCAGGGCAACCTACTGGTCTGGGATTCAAACCCATACCTAAACACTAGGCCATCGCTGTCTATAAATAAATGTGTACAGCGCTGATTGTTGTAATAGTGCAGTGTATGTGGGGGTGTGTTTGTTGTATTAGTGTACAGTGTTTGTGTGATAATAGTGCACAGTGTAGTGTGTTGTAATAGTGTTTATGTACGTGTGTGTGTTGTGAGTGACCTTTTTAAAAGTGATCCACAGCTTTTCATATCTAAACTTAAACAGAATCAGCTGCAGTAATCACATACACACTCACTCACTCACTCACGCACACACACACGCACACACACACACACAAACACACACTGATCAGGCTATCACAGCACACTGTGTTTATCAAAGAGATTCATATCAGACACACAGAGACTGTGTACACATGTGATAGAACACACACACAAACACCAACACAAATACACACACACACACACAAACTGAGCTCTGGGACAAAAAAGTTTATTATATGAAGTTGTAGTGTCACCTAGTCCCTCCATCTGAGATTCTCTCTTTCTCTCTGTCTCTGTCTGTCTGTCTGTCTGTCTGTCTCTCTCTCTCTCTCTCTCTCTCTCTCTCTCTCTCTCTCTCTCTCTCTCTCTCTCTCTCCCTCTCTCTCTCTGCATTAGCTGATTGAATCTGAGTAAATTTGGATAAAAAAAATCCTTCCATTACGCTGCCCCCACAACACACACACACACACTCTTTCTTATTAAAGCGTTTCTAAGTGAATACAGTTACTTAATCACACGAGATGATATTTTGTGATTGTAATTTGGAGGACATTCCCATCCATAATGTCAAGGAAAATTTCCTGATCCATAGTCATTCTTGTCCCGGCATTTCACAGAAGCGATGCCGGATGTCCTGTTCAGGTCATGTCCCAGAATCAGGGCTAAATTATCATTTAATGTATCGGATAATGAGGATTTCCAGCAAAGGACACTTTTCCACTCACAGTTTAAAACAATGAGGTGAACTAAAATTCAGAGACTCCACCGGGATCATGGACACAAGGCTGTCCCCCTGTGGACGAGTACATTGATAACTGACTGTCTTGTAGCAACTTCTGACAGTGTGACACTTAAAACTAGTCTTGTTACTCAGAAAATTAGCCTTGTTACCCTTTAACCTAGTCTTGTTACTCAGAAAATTAGCCTTGTTACCCTTTAAACTAGCCTTGTTACTCTGAAAATTAGCCTTGTTACCCGAAAATTAGCCTTGTTACCCTTTAAACTAGCCTTGTTACTCTGAAAACTAGCCTTGTTACCCTTTAAACTAGCCTTGTTACTCTGAAAACTAGCCTTGTTACCCTTTAAACTAGCCTTTGACTCTGAAAGCTAGCCTTCTTAACCTATAATTAGCCTTGTTACCCTTTAAACTGGCCTTGTTATTCTTAACACTGGACATGCCGACATTAGTACCATTGTCAACATCAGGGTTCTGATTGGCTGCCCTGTGTTTGGACCTCCTCTAGTATTAAATAATGGATGAAGCTTTTGGTGGGGCTAATCTACTGATTAGGTTCTATATGTAAATGCAGCTGTTGTGACATCACAAACATGACAAATTCTTGAATGGGCTGTTTAGTTTTGTTCCAGTTTTGTTCCAGGTATTTTTTAAATTGTGAACGTGGCAGCTGTTTGATCAAGGTGTGTGTGTGTGTGTGTGTGACTGTGGAGATGAGAGAAATGTAGCTCCAATGCATTTACTGTGCTGTGATTGATAGAATTATCAGCGACACACACACACACACACACACACACAAACACACACACACACTTTCCAACAAATTAACAAATGTCATTTTCCTGATTCTCCAGAAGAGGCCCAACCTTGCAGCCGAGCACAACTACACACAATCCATCACACATTGACTGCATTGTCATTGTCTATACGGTACACACATACACACACACACACACATACACACACACACACACACACTTTGTCAGGTTTCATGCTGCAGAGGAAAGGAGATTATAGTGGCCATCGTGTGGAAGTAGTTGATTCAAATAAAGTGGTCACCGAGTGGACGCATAAAGTAGGTGTTTCTGATAAAGCGGCCAGGGAGCGCACGCTGATGAGGCTGCTCTTTGTGGGGCTGATCATTAGCTCCTCCCAGATTCACTCCCTTTTTTCATCTCCCTGACCCTCGGTGGACGTGGGACGGAGACAGTAATGCACAGTCCCCCCTGGATCTGAAAGACATTAACACACTCTCTCTCTCTCTCTCTCTCTCTCTCTCTGTTGAAGTGGATTGAGCAGAGAGAGTGATGTGACCCCGATGTTGCCGCTCCAAATTAAAAATCTATATTCCATCTCAGAGCCGGGTGCTCCTTGGTTTCCGCGGTGACGGAGCCGATCCCCGGCCCGTAATTGGCTGCCGCTCGCTGTTTGTGATGCGAGGACGACCTCTGATCTCCCCGCTGGTGATTGGCATCAGTGAGCGACCTTCAAGTTGGAGCGGGTTTGGACTAGGGCCGCTGCTGTCTGGGTGGGTCGCGCTTTAACTGGAGTGTCTTCCTGCGAGTCAGGGCCACAGGAAAACCGGGGCTTTAATAAAAAAAAAGCCAAAAAAAAAAAACACTCAAGTTGTCTCGCAGGAAGTAGCGTCCAGTGGAGGAGCAGGTATGAGCAAAAAGTCTTCCATCACAAGGTTTAGTTCAATTTAAAGGCTCCTCTACAAAGAATTTCTGCAGCGATTTTAATTAAAAGTTCTTCCGGGGATCATTATTTACCTCCACCTGCTCCCAACGATCTTTCAGAGACGAGGCTAAAAAGCCCAGTTGAACCCTGTGGCCTTCATTCTTAGTCTGGAGGACAGTCTGGAGGGCTTCTGAACATGTCTAAGCACATATCTAGATCACTGATCGACAGAAGGACAAAGACATGAGGACAAACTGTAAGTTCTGGGTCTCTGTCCAGCACCACCACAGTGACTCAGTCCCAGTGACGTCCCTGCGAGAGCTCAGCTTTGGGGACGTCTGCATGTGTCTTGTGGAGAATCCCTCACCGTACACTGCCGTCATATTGCGTGATTGAACGGCACAGATGAAACGAATCCCTCAAATAAATCTCTTTGATGAATCACAGAACGTTGATGAATCTCAACAAAGAATCACACAAACACTCCGTGAATCAATCAAATGAATCACACGAATGTGTTGCACAAATTCTGCACAAGCGTTGTACAAACAAATCTCATTAGTGAATTGCATGAACGAATCCTACAAATGACTCCCACAAATAAACCATATTAAATGAATCATATGCATGAATTGCACAGAGGAACAGCAGTAATGACTCTCACAAATGAATCACAAAAATGAATCAAACAAATTAATAGCATGATTGAATCGTGTGTGTGTGTGTGTGTGTGTGTGTGTTAACACATACAGTGGTGCCTTGACTTACAAGTTTAATTTGTTCTGTGACGGAGCTCGTAACTCAAATTACTCGCATGTCAAATACATTTTCCCCATTTAAATGAACATTCTGGACCCCCCCAAAAAACACGCATTTTTTTTGTTACATGTGAAAGAAAAATGTGCTTATAAATAATGAATATTGTATAAAAACACAATACAATAGAATGTACCGCAATAAACTGGTTTTATTAAGTATAATGTACAGCATTTGGCTTGGAGATCTGACAACTTGAAGATGCTGATGAAGGTGGAGGAGAAAGGCTGATCTGAATAACTGAATCTTATTCGCTGATTTTTGCACATTTCGCCACGCTTTCCTCACGTTCATGGGCAAAATTTTCGATAGGAACCTGTCCAATGTGGTCTCTTTCAGGTGCAGGTTTTAGAAGTGCTACACTTGTACTGCTTTGCCAAGTCCACAACATGCACATGTTTTTGGTCATGTTTTTCGATAATTTCTTTCTTTAATTCAATGCACATCATCTGCTTCTTCTTCTCAGCACTGTTCTTCGCACTCACTTTCTTGCAAAATAACTGCAAGCACAAATGCAAGCAAAACACTTACGCTTCCACAGTGAGCGAGTTAGTCGGGACACTTGTAAGTCAAGGTACCACTGTATTTGTTTACAGGGTTAAGACAGAAGGGGGTTGAAATACACTCACTGCTCAGTTTTTGCGTGTGTGTGTGTGTGTGTGTGTATGTGTGTGTGTGTGTGTGTGTGTGTGTGTGTGTGTGAGAGAGAGAGAGAGAGAGAGAGAGAGAGAGAGAGAGAGAGAGAGAGATCTGAAGCAGTCTTGTTTTAGCCTGAGGCTCTGCCCCTTGTGTGTGTCACCATCTGGACCCTCACACTGATAGTGCTGATGGGGTGTGTGTGTGTGTGTGTATGTGTGTCTGTGTGTGCGTGTCCTCATAAAAGGAGGGAAAACAGACTCAGAAAAGGTGAGGTCAACAAAAAAGCAACAAAGAAGCTAAAAGAGCCTGAAAGAGTTCCTCAGGGGGTTGTGGGGTGTTAAGGTGGACTGTTCCTCGGCTGCAGTGCTCAGGGATGAGGTGTGTGTGGTCATTTGTATCAGAGATGGAGCCACCTTAAATCAGATAAACACACACTACTGCGGTACCGATACTTCTGGCCACATTGTTTAAATGTGTGCACAGTTTAAATACAAATATTCTGAGGATTTATGGACAGTCTGTCTGTCTGTCTGTCTAACTGGACCATTGAGTGATGGAAGAAGGTGAGCTGGTTCTGATGGATATTGTTCTCTTCCATCATGTGGACAGCTGGGTGTGTTTGTGTGTGTCCTGACCTGGAGAAGAGACACCACGAAGTACAATGGGAGACGTTGTGATGCTCTAGACAATGATCTTCTGGGAACACTTGTATCCTGCATTCATGTAGATGTTACTTTGACTCCTAAACATCTGTGAAGAACATGTTCCCCCTTCATGGTGACTGTGCCCCCTAATGACAGTGTCCTCTTTCAGCAGGACCGCAAACACCACTGAGGAAACGATGGAGGAACAAGGTGTTCCACCAAATTCCCAAAGTCTCATTCATGTACGCTATCTCTGGGATGGGTTCTGGTTGGGGTGTATTAATATGATGGTAAATTTCAAACTTTTGTCCTAGATATGAACTACATCTGCTGGAGAACTTCTTGAGAACTTCATTTAAACTTAATCTGCTGAACTTAATTTCCCCTTCCAGAGTCGCTCCACTTCACTGGGTGCTAATTTAAGCACTCAGATGTTCATGGCTCTGCTGTGGGCTTTAAAAAAGGAGGGTGTCTCCTAAAAGTGTCCCTCCGAGTTGGAACGTTTGTTTTCTCGTCCGCGGAGCTGATGGAGAAAATAAAATTCCCGTCTGGAGATGAAAAGCTGCTTCCACAGCAGATGGCGATGCTCCCTCTCCACTCTTTACAGCCCTTTCCCTTCTTCTTCTTCTTCTTCACTCCTTTCTGTTGTTTCAGAACATAATTACAAATGGCAACATGGTTTATAACCACACAGACACACACACACACACACACACACACACACACACACACACACACACACGCACACACACACACACACACACACACACACAATGAGAGGAAGTCATGCCAAGGCCAGATGCTCTTATGCCAGTCTAATTACCAACGTGTGTTTTAGGACCAAGAGACCTTCTGTCAATCACACACACACACACACACACACACACACACACACACACACACACACCTAGGGCAAAAGGCATCATTAATGAGCACATGCATGCCTGCATACACATGTTGGACAAATCTGAAATTACAGAGCCCAACCTGGGGTTATTCTAACACACACTCACAGTGTGTGTGTGTGTGGGTGTGGGTGTGTGTGCAGGGGGGTTCAGAGCTTAAAGAAGTGAAAGACAGAGACAGATGCAGTCATCATGTAATGTACATATACTCTTTCATTCTGTCCTTCTGTTTTTTTCTTTGACTCTTTGATGAGCGTCACTCCAGAGAAAATCACACAATCGTTCTCTCGTTAGTCAAGTGTCTCATCACCCTCTTCTCTTTCACCGCTCCCTCCATCGAGGATTACACTCACTGCCATTGCATGCCCCCCTCTCTCTCAATCATTCAGACATTCTCTTTCAGTCCTCTTTTCTTTTTTTCAGTATATGTTTACTCCTTTCTCTGTGCTTTTACTTCTTTTCTTTCTTGATTGGTTCTGTTTTTTTCTTGCTGTCCAGCTTCATCTCTTCCTTCATCACCCTCCTCTGTCTATCATTCTCTTTATGTCCCTTTTCTCAAATGTTCCCTCTTCCTTTTTTATTGTTGATAGGTCAGTGCTGATTGGTCAATACTGATGGGTCAATACTGATGGGTCATTCCTGAATGGTTATTGTTGATTGGTCATTGCTGAGTGGTCATTGTTGATTGGTCAGTGCTGATTATTCCATGCTGATTGGCCAATGCCAATTGGTCATTGCTGATTAGTCAATACTAATTGGTCATTGCTAAATGGTAAATGGATAATGAAAGTTGCAGTTTTGGAGAACAGTTAAATTGAGGGATTGTGTCCCTCTCAGCTTCTGTGTCCTCAGACTGTCCTCTGGATCTGCACTGCACGGCGACCCATTACAGGCACCACAGTCGGCTCTGGTTCCTCAGGTCTCTCTAGAGAGAGAGAGAGAGAGAGAGAGAGAGAGAGAGAGAGAGGGAGGTGTAAAAGGTGTAAAAAGCCTGGATCTGGTGGTAATGGCTGTGACAGAAGTTCTGCTGAAGGTCACATAAACCACACAGCCATTTAGAGCTTCCATCCTGCTTTTTTTTTTGGCCCTGGATTTCATTCTTGCTTTTTTTTCCATCTTTCTTTTCTAATCAGCATGAAGCAGAACGTCAAGCTGGGACCCCGTTTACACCTGGGCCTTACTGTGACTTTAGAAAAATAAAAAAAAAAGTTTTTTGTTGAGACACATTCGGGTTCAGGGGCAGTGGTGGCCTAGTGGTTAGGGCGTTGGCTGCATGATCGGAGGATTGGGGCTTTGAACCCCTTCCCAGTAGGTTGCCCTGAGGTACCCTTGAGCAAGGTGCCATCCCCGTCACACTCCTCCCTGCGATGGGCTAGCGACCTGTCCAGGGTGTGTCCCCGTCCTTCGCCCTGTGTCAGCTGGGATGGACTCCAGCACCCCCCTGCGACCCCGCTTGGGACAAGCAGCAGAAAATGACTGACATTTGGTTCATGTCTATTACAGAGAAGTTGTGAGCTGTCAATAATACACCCCTGATGCTGCAACCATCTCAATGGTTACTCTGCAATCATTCACTTGACACTTTACACCTATTTCTGTTCTGTACATGGTTCTCTTCAACCATGGTTATGTAGAACCCTGAAACTCACATTAAACCCCCCTTTTCCATGGTTATTCCACAGTCATTCACACTATACACCCAATTGCAGGGTTTACAAAGGACCCTGTTTCCATGGAAACCTAATATTTACATGTACATTGTAGACCCATTCACTGGATGCTGCCTTTTCCTTGCTGACTTTAAGCCTGATATCCATGGTAACAACACCCTGTTTCGATAGTGGTTCCACCCTCTTTCACTAGATCACTAAACATCAATTTCCATGGTCATGTAGAACTCTGTTCCCATGGTTACAAAGAGCCCCATTTCCATGATTACAAAGAACAACATTTCCATGGTTACATAGAACCCCATTTCCATGGAAAGCTAACAGCCTTTTCCATGACAATTCTGCCTCCAATTAGATTGGTCACTATACATCCGTTTCCATGGTTGCACTTCACCCATTCCTGTAGTTGTGCTGCACTTTGTTTGCATTAATTGTTTGGACACACCCATTTCCTTAGATATATGGCTCCATGGTTACATGATTTCCATCTCCCCAATCTTACCGCGGTTCATTTGCATTGTTATTCTGCTGTGGTTGTTTTACACCATTTGGCTAAAATAGATGCATTTCCATGGTTACATAGCACCTCTTCCCTGTTGCTAGGCCACACCCATTCTCACCCATGCTTGTGTACACCTGTTCCTGCTACTTTCTTACATAGGTCAAGGTGGTTGGCATGGTTACGTCAGGCCCCGTTCCTGTATAACACCCTTATGCTACTCCAATTTCCATGGTTGCACCAGGCCCATGGTAATTAATGTTGGACAGTGTCAACATCAGTATTTATAATGAAATAAAAATGTCTAGAGTGGACGTAATGTTGGGGGTGGATCTGATGGAGAGGAGACCAAGAGTCGAAGACAGACCTGATCACAGGGTTTTTTGGACCCTGCGTGATGCCCGTTGAAGCATCTTCCACTCTATGGGACACCTTGTCACTTAACCACCACTGAGATTCACTGATGTCCCCTCCTGGGAATCATAGGACAGGGGATGTCTTAGTGCTGGAGAGTAGAACCAGCTCATGCCTCTCCTTTTTCCATCACTGTTTTCAGGTCTTGTTTGGCCGACGACTGAGTCCACTTGTTTCCTCCGTTTCTCCAGGGAATCGTTGCGCTTTCGCTCGGGCCCTCGAGACCCAAACAAACAAGCCAAGTGACTGAGACGATCCTGTCTCTATGGCAGGCCGGATCCAGCTTGGGTTCACAGTGCAGAGAATTTACTAACTAGAGAAAAATGTCTTTGTGGACAATTAGAGTGTTTGTGCTGCAGAAGAGAGAGAGAGAGAGAGAGAGAGAGAGAGAAAGAGAGACAGACAGAGAGAAAGAGAGAGAGAGAGAGAGAGAGAGAGACAGTATGCTGCTCACTTTGCTGTCTGTTTTGTAGTTTCCAGCTCATTTATCTGAAGTTCAGGGAAGTGTGTGTGTGTGTGTGTGTGTGTGTGTGTGTGTGTGTGTGTGTGTGTGTGTGTGTGTGTGTGTGTGTGCATGTGTGTGTGTGTGCGTATGTGTGTGTGTCTGGCCCAGGCTCCAAACACCTGTGCCAATGAGAGCACATCC
This sequence comes from Hepsetus odoe, assembly GCA_017165825.1. Lineage (NCBI taxonomy): Eukaryota > Metazoa > Chordata > Actinopteri > Characiformes > Hepsetidae > Hepsetus > Hepsetus odoe. Next base: position 20,272,678 of record CM029377.1, read on the forward strand.
AGCACCCGACACACCACACGCCATATTTCACACACACACACACACACACACACACACACACTGAGCTGCTTATGCTGAAGTGTGTTTAATGGGGAGAGATCGCTTTAATGGGAGCCAGAATTATCACAGGTGTACACACACACACACACACACACTCACAACAGGAGGTGGGAAACTTGGTTAAAGCCACTCACCGTCTGTTCCACCGACTGTGGCCACTTTATTAGAAACATCTGTGTGTGTGTCTGTGTGTGTGTGTTTGAGTGTGTGTGTTTAGGCAGGTGTGGAAAAATGCTGTAAACAAAGAAAGCTTTCAAAAATGTAAGTGTTCATCATTTATTTTCATCATTCAATAAAATGCAATGAATGAACAAAAGAGAAATCTAAATAAAATTAATATTTGGTGTGACCACCCTTTGCCTTCAAAACAGCATCAATTCTTCTAGGTACACTTGCACACAGATTTTGAAGGAACTCGGCTGGTAGGTTGTTCCAAATATCTTGGAGAACTAACCACAGATCTTCTGTGGATGTAGGCTTCCTCACATCCTTCTGGCTCTTCATGTAATCCAGACACACTGGATGATGTTGAGATCAGGGCTCTGTGGGGGCCAGAAGAACTGATGCTGGTTTGAAGGCAAAAGGTAGTAACACCAAATACTGATTTGATTTAGATTTTTCTTTTGTTCGCTCACTTTGAATTTTGTAAATAAAAAATAAACAAACAATTATTTATATTTATACAGCATTCTTTTTTCACAGCATTTTTTCCAAACCTGCCTAAAACTTTTGCACAGTACTGTATGTGTGTGTGTGTGTTTGTGTGTGCTTTGAGGTGCACAGGAGTCATGCTAATTCCATGCTAATTAGAGTAATGTATGCTAATGAGGTGCATTAATTAGGGGGTTCGTTAGTGCAGGTTCCCTGCAGCTGCTGGTGTGTGTGTGTGTGTGTGTGTGTCTTTCATCCCTTTTGGGAATGATGACACTCCCTCTTTCCTTCACTTAACTTCTTCCTTTTTCCTTTATTTATGTCTCCCAGTTTAATTGTTTTCTTCTGTATTTTTCTCTCATTGCTCATGTCATTCTTTCTCCCTCATTTATTCCACCCTCCTAAATTTCTCTCTCCTTCTATTCGCTCTTCCTCCCTTCCTCCATCATCCCTCTTTCATTTCTCCCTCCTCTATTTCTCTCTTCATCTTGCCTACATTCATCCCTACCTTTCATTTCTCCCTCCTTAATCCCTCCCTCCATCCTCTCTCTACTTAATTTCTTCCTTTATCATGTCTTCCTCCTCCCTGTTTCCATCTTTTCTCCTTTCTTTATGCCATCCTCCATCATTCCTCCCTTTATATTCCTCCTTTATTCCTCCCTTTATATTCCTCCTTTATTCCTCCCTCCATTCTTTCATTACAAATGGACAGAAGGTATTTAGAAACAATATCAGGACATGTACACCTGCAACAGTGCAGCAGCTGATTCAGACACAATAGCAACCACCTGGAACACCAGAAACACTACAGCAACTGCTTAATGACCATCTCTTTCTCTGTCTCTCTCTCGTTCTGTCTCTCTCTCTCTGTCTCTGTCTCCCTTTCTGTCTCTCTCTCTCTGTCTCTGTCTCCATTTCAATCCCCCCCCCCTCTCTCTGTCTCCATTTCAATCTCCCTCTCTCTCTCTCTCTTTCTCTCTGTTTCCATTTCAATCTATCTATCTCTCTCTCTCTCTTTCTTTCTCTCTCTGTGTTTCTCTGACTCTTTTTCTGGCTCTCTGTCTCTCTCTCTCTCTCTCTCTCTCTCTCTCTCTCTCTCTGTCTCCCTTTCTGTCTATCTCTCTCTCTGTCTCTTTCTCTGTGTTTCTCTCTTTCTCTTTTGAGAGAAATGTAGAAAAAGATACATACATTTAGAGAAAGATGCAGAGTGTGATGTTGGTGCTGTAGTCAGCTCACACTTCTGTCATCCTCTCCTTGCTAACGGGACACACACACACACACACACACACACACACACGCACACTCTCACACACACACACACACACACACACACACACACACACACACACACACACACACACACACACACACACATTCACACACACAAACTGTAGAGCAGGCAGTGAGGGATGTTTCTTGTTTCCTGTGGAAAATGTTTAGGGCGACTGCAGGCACAGCTTGGGCTCGTTCCAGTGCCCTTGACTAAAGGCAATGCTGTGTGTGTGTGTGTGTGTGTGTGTGTGTGTGTGTGTGTGTGTGTGTGTGTGTGTGTGTGTGTGTGTGTGCGTGTGTGCGTGTGCGTGTGTGCGTGTGTGTGTGTGTGTGTGTGTGTGTGTGTGTGTGTGTGTGTGTGTGTGTGCATGCGCGTGTGTGCCTCAGGCACTCTGTGGGATAGAGTATTTCCTCTGACATGAGGAGTGTGGCCCTTTGGCATGCTGGACTGGTTTGTATTTTTTTGTGTGTGTGTGTGTGTGTGTACGTGTGTGTGTCCTGCAGGTGCGCTGTGTGTGTCTGAATGGATTATTATCAAGAGTAACTGTGTTTCTGTGTAACTGTGTTTTCTCAAGAATCCTCATCATCATCATCATCATCATCACCACCATCATCATGACCATCATTACCACCACCATCATCACCAGCATCACCACCACCATCACCATCATCATCAGCATCAGCATCACCACCACCCTCATCATCATCACCACCACCACCATCACCACCATCATCACCACCATCATCATCATCACCACCACCATCATCAGCACCATCACGATCACTATCTACATCGTCTTTTAGTGAGTGTGTTGTTCCAGGTCTCTCCAGCAGGGGGCAGAGCGTGCACGTATAGCAGAGGAGCCATACAGTAGAACTGAGTTAAACACACTCCGTCCCTTTCCTTCTCTCTCTCTCTCTCTCTCTCTCTCTCTCTCTCTCTCTCTCTCTCTCTCTCTCTCTCTCACACACACACACACACTAACAGACACACACGCACGCACGCACGCACAGTGCTGGACACAGGTTGTGTGTGTGTGTTGCCACAAGCTCTGATCAGCGTGGTCTCTGCATTGCCACTCAGCACCATCTGCCTTGTTTCCTGTCCACACATACGCACACACACACGTGCGCGCGCAAACACCTCTCTTGTTCAGTTTTATTTTGTTTGTACCTGAAGACAAACAACCGTCTGCGATATGTTTATTACACACTCTGTATGTGTGTGTGTGTAATGTGCTGTGTGCATGGCTTCATAAGGATCAGCATCATGAGCTCCTGCTTCAGAAGACTACTTAACGAGCATGGCACACACACACACACACACACACACACACACACACACACACACACACACACACAGTACAGTCACCTGTGAGCTAAATAATATTTATATTTATATACAGTAAAGTGTAGGGGGGAGAGAGAGACTGAGAGAGAGACAGAGAGAGCGAGACACAGAGAGAGAGACAGAGAGAGAGAGAGAGAGAGAGAGAGAGAGTGAAAGTGGAAATAAACTGAATGTGGAAATGCAAAAATGTAATAGAGGGACAGAAGCATGGGGTCTCTGTCTCTGTCTCTCTCTCTTGCTCTCTGTTTTGATCTCAGGGTTAAACTGAGTCTGAAAACTTGTCCATTAAACAGTACGTCCCAGTGGACAGCTTTCTGCTGCCTGTCAGTTTGGAAAAGCCATCTGTAGGACTGAGGAGGCCAAACAGCCCCCCCAAAAAGTACAAACAAGGACCAGATCTGTCCTCAGGAACAAGAGGAAACAGGAGACTTGTCTGGTTTAGGTGTAGTTTAGTCTTGCAGCAGCCCCGTCCTAATTCCTGCCCCATAAATAGCGGCTTGCTGTCGGCTGGACCCGGCCGGAGAACTCTGGGGTGACTCCAGGGACTCCTATGAACAGAACTGCTGACTGTTTTTGTTTCTTTTCCTAACATTTTTCTACAAATACATCATCAGAGCTTTAATCCCTGTTTAGCTGGGCTCCCGTGGTGAAATACCCCCGAGATCAAATCCATGTGCTGAGATTCACTCGTTTATTTAAAAGAATCCATATTTGAATACTTGCTGCTTCAACACGGAGAACAAGTGAGGGATGAAGATGTTCATACGTGTAAGTAAATTAATTAATATAAAAAGGAGAATGGATGTGTTGGATCCCAGACCAAAGCCTGTCTTCAGCATGAATTCTTCATGGAGGATCGTCCCACCGTGGGGACACAAGAATGGGCCAGGAATTCAGGCGGGGAGTTTTACGTATTGCGTCTTTTTCTTGGCCGTTATTTATTCAAGCGAAAGCCTCAACCATAAAACCCACGTGAAAAAATCTGCATCTTGGCGCTTCCGAGAACCCCGCGCTTAAATCCCGACCTTTCGATGCAAATCCGCTCTGAAGACACGATATTCCTTCTTTATGCCGTTTGCATCGGAGCTTGACTCAAACATCAGAGCAGTGGCTTTAAATCCGCCTCTTTTCTTCTTTTCTTTATTCCTTCCATCACACTTCTACTCTCGAGCTGTCAGCTTTCTCCTT
>CM029377.1:20282199-20287199 GCA_017165825.1 Hepsetus odoe
ACTCACACATAGGGAAAAGGGAAACAAACACAGAAACATCCAGACTAACAGATGACATTGAAACACATACTGAACCCTAACGAGAACACTGGGGATCTACCCGAATATACAGGAACCTGAAAATTAACAAAGGATATTAGCGCGGAGGCTAATCTGAGTTCATCTGAGTTCAAACTCCAGGATGCATCACATGGGGAACCAAAACGCCAACGCACCCACTACACATTGCAATGTTCTATATATTCCCTCTTGCTGCAGAGGTTCCACCAATGGTTCCACTTTGGTGATAATTACAGCAAGAGGGCCTTCAGGTGCGTTGGCTCACAACAGTTTGACAGGGTTGAATGTCAGTATCTGTGGTGGGTTCTGAGTGAGATGGGATTCAGCCCAGGTCTCATCGCTTTGATCAAGGTGCTGGAGGTTGCGGAGAGTGTCCTGAAGATCGATGGTGTTTAAGTGCTCCCTTTAAAATCAGGAGAGGAATAAGGCAGGGCTGTTCTCTCTCTGGGATGCTGTACGCCTTGTCCATTAAGCCATTTTTAAATAAGATTCGGTCTCATCTCTCGAGTATGTCACTAATCAGTGTTCAAAGTTGTTTTAAACTCTTTGCGTTTGCCTATGATTTTGTTGTTTTTATAAATAGCCAGAGTGATTTTAACAAACTGAAGGAACTTGTTGCAACTTTTAATGTGGTTTCCTCAGCGAGAATGAACTGGGCCAAAAGTGGGGCACTCCTTGTTGGGGACTGGGGTCACTCCATGCCCGACCTTCCTGCTGGACTACAGAGGAAGAAGGATAGATGCTGGCAATGCTGCTTCAGTCCAGAAAAACTGGGACGGACTGGTGGACGCAGTGCAAGGTCGGCTGGACAGGTGGAGGTGGCTCCTTCCTCACATGTCACATAGGGGCCAGATCCTGGTCCTCAACAATCTGGTGGCTACCTCATTGTGCATCGACTGACCTCCATGGAACCGCCAAACTGGACTGCTGGCAAGGATTCATTCGATGCTAGTGTACTTTTTTGGTACTGCCTACATTGGGTGCCTCAGAGTCTGCTTTTCTTGCGCAGGGATGAAGGAGGCCATGGGCTGATGTGTCTTGAGGGCAGAAAGCCAGCTTTCTGGGTCCTGTTCCTCCAGAAGTTCCTGTGCTCTGTTTATGACAGACACAAAGCAGCTGGATCTTTGTGGGCTTTCACTGTTTTACAGCAGTGTTTTTAGAGCTTGGAAACATTTGAAGTCTGTTTTAGTTTATCCTCTGTCCTCTCTACACTGGCTTCTGGAAGTAGCCCCTTGTCTTGCTTAGATGTATCTCGCAAGACTTTTCCTGGCTTAGCAGTGAAACTGCGAGCTGGAAAGATGGTTAAGTTCCGGGACACTGTGTCAATGGCAGGATGGGAATTAAAGAATGTGGTGTCAGTGGCGTCTTCACTACAGATTACACAGGCATGTGGAGAATTTTATACCTACATTATGGGATACACTAAAGGCAGAGGAGAAAGGACTTTTAATGGATCATTGGACTGGCAGAAGTGTGCCCAGAGAGGAGGACCAGTTTCTGACATGTAGAATGTGTGTGGATTTTAGTGACTGTGAGCTGTCAGGCAGTCTACTGGACGTCACAGGATGTACGGACGTGAAAATGCATTACTGTGCAGTTAAGGCTCTTAATAAACTGAAACTATGTAAGTGGGTGGACACTGTCTGGAGGGACAAACTAAAAATCAGTGAGGACAGTAAGCCAGCGTGGAGAGTCCTTTAAACTCTCTACACTGCCACTGCAAAAAGAGTGGGAGACTCCACTGGAGGCTGCTGCACAGAGCCATAGCCGTCCGTTCCTTTGTTTCGATTTTAAATGAGAATGTTACTGACGCCTGTGTGTTCAGTCAGACCCAAGAGATGGTTTTCACTGTTTTAATGATTGTTTTAGGCTGAAGCCGCTGTTTTTAACTCTGGCCAACGTTTTTAATGTCTTTGGTGAATGTTTTAATGAGATTCTTTGTTTTTTTTTCTGGTTTTAAATACTGTAGAAAACAGAAAGTGAAAGGCCAGTTGTTGAATTTTATTAATTTTATGGGATGGCCAAATATGCAATCTATTTCAGTCTATTCAGTTTGCGCTGCAACAGGGTTCGAGCGGTGAGGTGCTGCTGGTGTTTAAGGGTTTGGTCAGGACCAGGATTCTGGTGGATTTTAACTTCTATAAAGTGATGAGTGATCTAGACAGTTTTGAGCTGAAGTGGTGCTGCAATGAAGCCCTGTGTTCATTGTGTGATGGAAACGTGACTTTCTGAAGAACTAAAATAACCCTCCCCCTTTATTTATTATTATTTCTTTTCTTCTCCCTCATCCTAATGGGTGTTTGTTGCATTAAGTCTTGATGATGTAATGATGGAACATGAATAATGTGCAATAAAGTGTGTATTTAAAATTCAAAAATAATTCTCTCTCTCTCTCTCTCTCTGTTTATCTGTTTCTCTTTCTCTCTCTCTCTGTCTGTCTATCTCTCTCTGTCTGTCTGTCTCTCTGCTTTGTCTCTCTCTCTCTCTCTCTCTCTCTCTCTCTCTGTCTATCTATCTCTCTCTGTCTGTCTGTTTCTCTGTTTTCTCTCTGTCATCATCATCCCCATCATCATCATCATCATCATCACCATCACCACCATCACCACCATCATTGACATCACCATCACCACCATTATCATCTCTCTCTCTCTGTCTGTCTGTCTCTCTCTCTGTCTGACTGTCTCTCTGCTTTCTCTCTATCATCACTGTCATCATCATTGTCATCACCATCACCACCATCATCATCACCATCGTCATCACTGTCACTGTCAGAGAGACAGATCACTGTCATCTCTCTCTCTCTATCGGTCTGTCTATCTCTGTGTCTGTCTGTCTGTCTGTCTCTCTCTCTCTCTGTTTCTTCTCTCTCTCTCTCTCTGTCTGTCTTCTCTCTCTCACTCTCTCTCTCTCTCTCTCTCTCGCTCTCTCTCTCTCCCTCTGTGAGTTAGTGAGTTAAATGAAGCTCTTCTGTAAATGAAAGCTCTATGGTTTTTTCTCTCCGCCTTCTCTGCGGGTGAGTTATAGATTTGATCTTGCGCAGTTGAACGAGTGAGAACTGCTCTTTTCCTTTTTCAACATTTTCTCGTCTTTGATGTTTCCAGATGTGAGAAAAGAAAAAAGGCAGGAAAGGCAGTTAAAAGCAAAAAGAGCCAGACTCGCTTTACTTGTTTCTTTAAACAACTGCATTCTGCGGCTGCAGGGCGATTCATCTGAACATGATTCAGTTCAGGAAATGATTCATCTGGACACAATTCAGTTCAGAAAACAATCTCAAAGGAATGGGATTCAGGATTCAGTTCAGTTATGATTTTCAGCAAACTGTTCATCATGAATTCAATTCTTCTGCATTCTGATCCAGTTTATTTCTGTGCTGGTGCTCTGGTTTATTATGATCCAGTTTAGTTCTGTGCTGGTGTTCTGATCCGGTTGGTGTTCTGGTTTTTTCTGATCTGGTTGGTGTTCTGGTTTGTTCTGATCCAGTTTAGTTCTATGTTGGTGTTCTGGTTTGTTATGATCCTGTTTAGTTCTGTGTTTTGTTCTGGTTTATTATGATCCGGTTGTTGTTCTGTTTTGTTCTGATCCAGTTTAGTTCTGTGTTGGTGTTCTGGTTTGTTAAGATCCAGTTTAGTTCTGTGCTGGTGTTCTGGTTTGTTATGATCCAGTTGGTGTTCTGGTTTGTTCTGATCCAGTTTAGTTCTGTAATGGTGTTCTGGTTTGTTCTGATCGGGTTGGTGTTCTGGTTTGTTTTGATCCAGTTTGGTTCTGTTTTGTCTTCTGGTTTGTTCTGATCTAGTTTGGTTCTGTGTTGGTGTTCTGGTTTGTTCTGATTCGGTTGATGTTCTGTTTTGTTTTCTGGTTTGTTCTGATCTAGTTTGGTTCTGTGTTGGTGTTCTGGTTTGTTCTGATCCAGTTGGGTTCTGTGTTGGTGTTCTGGTTTGTTCTGATCCGGTTGGTGTTCTGGTTTGTTCTGATCCAGTTTGGTTCTGTGTTGGTGTTCTGGTTTGTTCTGATCCCGTTTGGTTATGTGTGGGTGTTCTGGTTTGTTCTGATCAAATTTGTTTCTGTGTTGGTGTGATGGTTTGTTCTAGTTTGTTTTGATCCAGTTTGGTTCTGTGTGGGTGTTCTGGTTTGTTCTGATCTAGTTTGGTTCTGTGTTGGTGTGCTGGTTTGTTCTGATCCGGTCAGTGTTCTCGTTTGTTCTGATCCAGTTTAGTTCTGTGTTGGTGTTCTGGTTTGTTCTGATCCGGTTGGTGTTCTGGTTAGTTCTGATCCAGTTTGGTTCAGTGTTGGTATTCTGGTTTGTTGTGATCCAGTTTGGCATTGTTCTGGTTCTGATTTTACGGCTGCCCTCCTATGCCGGTTCTGGACTGTGGTCATGTGACCCGCTGGAGTTTTATCGCTTTCTGAAATTTCCTCATCTTACATCACGATTCCCCTTTCAGAACAGCAGAACAGAGGCTTAGCATTCAAACAGCGAACGGCTTATGCAACTCACAGATAACACACACACACACACACACACACACACACACACTCTGTGGTATGCAAATAACAAAATTGCCTGGGAGACAAGCTGCTGTGGATTAGTGGTGTTGGTCGTCCCTCAGCATTGTGATGTGCAGCATGTTGCAGCACCTGGAACACCGCATTCCAGGTGCGGCAGCGCCGGCCTAGTGGTTAGGGAGTTGGCCCCAAAATCTGAAGATTGTGGGTTCAATTCCCTCACCAGTAGTTTGCCCTGAGGTACCCTTGAGCAAGGTACTGTCCCTATCACTGCTCCCTGGATGCTTTCAATAGCTGCCCCCCCGATTTCACAATGACAAGAATAGTCACTTTTCTATTCACCTATTTTTTCTATTCACTTCTATTTTCTTTTCACCTGCACCAACATCTGGATCTTCACCTGCAGCTGTGGGAGTTTTACAGGTGTGGGATTGTTA
>CM029377.1:20292199-20374699 GCA_017165825.1 Hepsetus odoe
ACATGATTTGATTCTTTAGGAAATGAATCAGTGCGTCATAGATTAAAATAGAATGATGCAATAGGAAAAACACACACACATGCATGAGGGTTATTAATAATGATCTGTGTGTGTGTGTGTGATCTGTAACTGTGTAAACTCAAAAATATATGCCCATGTGTTTTCCATGTTTTAAATCTTTCCCTGATGGAAAGCAATGTCTATCTTTCTTTCTCTCTCTCTCTCTCTCTCTCACACACACACACACACACACACACACACACACACACACACACACTCCTCTGCATATGATACATGCATTAATATATATCTTCATCTATGTGAACACAGCTCAGGGGCTCACTGCTGGAATGCTCTCCCTTCAGCAATTTAACCCCACCCATTCAGTCCTTCACACTCCTGCTTATTCACTGTTCTGTTTTGGAGAAAATTCATCTAATCTGTCCAAGATCTACACCTGTGTGTGTGTGTGTGTGTGTGTGTGTGTGTGTGTGTGTGTGTGTGTTAAGTGCTTTCTGTGTAAAAGCACAGAGCAGATGGATTTGGCAGAACCACCTGATACTACAATCAGCAATCCCTACTGACACACACACACTTTTTCTGTTTTTCTCTGCTTTATGGTCACTGTAGTGTCTGCTCTCTCTCTCTCTCTCTCTCTCTCTCTCTCTCTCTCTGTCTGTGTTTCTCTCTCTGTCTCTCTCTCTCTCTCTCTCTGCCTCTCTCTCTCCCTGTCGTTTAGACTCCACCATCTGTTGAAATCTGAAATCTGAGTGACAGAGGAACTTTATGTTCATCCATTATTCATTTTTACTAATGTTTTCACACACAAACACACACACACACACACACACAAACGCACACACAAAGTTCTACACTGCTCTGCACTTTGTCAGAAAAACGTCCATAAAAACACTTAACACACTTTGACTTGAGTAATCTCTTACACACACACACACACACACACACATACACACAAACACCGTCTCTGCGCCCCACTCAGCACACACACACACACACTGTTGTTGGGTTAATTAGAGGCATTTGAAGCACTGACTGTTAAAATAATAGGCAGGTTATGTTTGTGTGTGTGTGTGTGTGTGTGTGTGTGTGTAATGGTTGGTTATTTAAAGCATCAACTGTCATTTTATAACAGTTTAAGTTGGACCATTGGTATTTAAGATGGACTTCACAGTATTTAAGGAAGAACAATAGTATTTAAGTGGCATTCATGACTGAAGCTGACTTCACTGCAGTTTTTAGGTGGAATAACATGATTTAAGGTGATGTAAGTCTAGCATGGATGGTGTAGTGGATAACACTGGTTGGAAGCTTGTGGGTCAAATCCCATACCACTAGGTTGCCCTGAGGTACCCTCAAGCAAAGTACTGTCCCCATCACTGCTTCCGGGTGCTTTAAATAGCTGTCCCCTGTTGGACGGTGTGTGTGTGTGTTTGTGTGTGTGTGTGTGTGTGTGTGTTTGTGTGCAGAGAAAGTGTTTCTTTGTGTTTCACTGTGTGCTATGTTTCACAATGACAATTAGTCACTTTCACTTCACCGGGGCAGCGGTGGCCTAGTGGTTAGGGAGTTGGCACCACATCGGAAGGTTGTGGGTTGGAACCCCTTCCCAATAGGTTGTCCTGAGGTACCCTTGAGTAAGGTGCCATCCCCGTCACTGCTCCCCGGGTGCTTTCAATAGCTGCCCAATGCTGCATGGTGTTTGAGTGTGCATGGGTTAAATGCAGAGGTCCAATTTCGTTGTGGTTCACTGTCTGATGTGCTGTGACCTCGCAATGACAAGGGTTGTCACTTTCACTTTCACTTTCTTCTTTCACTTTCACTGCCATCCTCAGGCAAGACTACTAACATCACCTCTGACTCTGCCTCCCGTAACCATGGTAAGGGTCAGCACTGGACCAGGGTGTAATTAAACTCCAATCAGTTTGCCTGTTTGGACTAATTAAAGGTGGATTAGAAATTGATTTCTTGATCACCTGGAACAATCCTCCTTCATTGCCTGGAATTAAACCCTTGACTCGTTCACTCTTTGGTGACATCGCCTATTGATGTGACCACTCCACGTTCCCAGAATTCATTACCACACCGTAGAGGTGTGCAGTACTATCTTAAATTCTCAATTAACTCCTGTTTCCACCTTAACCCTATCAGTGTATACTGTATACCACACACTGTACCAGTATATACTCCATATTGTACCAGTTTATACTGTATACCCCACACTGTACCAGTATGTACCCCACACTGTACCAGAGTATACCTCACCCTGTACCAGTGCATACCCCACACTGTACCAGAGTATACCCCACACTGCACCAGTGTATACCCCACACTGTACCAGTTTATCTTGTATACACCACACTGTACCAGTGTGTCCCCATAGTGTATACTGTATACTACACACTGTAACAGTATATACCCCACACTGTACCCATATATAATGTATAACACACATTGTACCAATATCTACGGTATCTCACAAAAGTGAGTACACCCCTAAATTTTTTGTAAATATTTAATTATATATTTTCATGGGACAACATTGTAGATATGACACTTTGATACAATGTAAAGTAGTCAGTGTCCAGCTTGGATAACAGTGTAAATTTGCTGTCCCCTCAAAATAACTCAACACACAGCCATTGATGTCTAAACCACTGGCAACAAAAATGAGTACACCCCTAAGTGAAAATCTCCCCATTGTGCACAATTTGCCATTTTCCATCCTGGTGTCAGCTCGGACTAGTTTCCCAATCCCTGCTGCTGAAAAGCATCCCCACAGCATGATGCTGCTACCACCATGTTTCACTGTGGTGATGGTGTTCTTGGGGTGATGGGATGTGTTGGGTTTGCACCAGACATAGCATTTTCCTTGGTGGCTGAAAAGTTCAATCTGACCAGAACAGCTTGCTCCATACATTTGGGGAGCCGCCCACATGCCTTTTTGCCAACTCAAAATGTGCCTTCTTATTTTAAATGTTAAGTAATGGTTTTTCTCTGGCCACTCTTCCATAAAGCCCAGCTCTATGGAGTGTATGGCTTATTGTGGTCCTATGGGCAGATACTCCAGTTTCTGCTGTGGAACTCTGCAACTCCTTCAAAGGGTTACCTTTGGTTTCTGTGCTGCCTCTCTGATTAATGCCCTCCTTGTCCGATCTGTGAGTTTTGGCGGGTGTCCCTCTCGGCAGGTTCGTTGTGGTACCATGTGCATTCCATTTGAAGATGATGGACTTGATGGTGCTCCGGGGGATCATCATAGATCTGGATATTTTCCTACAGTACTGTGCAAAAGTTTTAGGCAGGTGTGAGAAAATGCTGTAAACAAAAGAATGCTTTCAGAAATATAAATAATTATTGTTTATTTTATAATAATTTACAAAATGCAAAGTGAGCGAACAAAAGAAAAATCTAAATCAAATCAACATTTGGTGTTACTACCTTTTGCCTTCAAACCAGCATCAGTTCTTCTAGGTACACTTGCACAAAGTCAGGGATTTTGTAGGATTATAGTCGGTGTCTGATCAACCAGTTTTACCAAACAGGTTCTGATGATCATCAATGTCACACGGAGGTTGAAACACAGTCATGTTTGGAACAACCTACCAGCCGAGTTCCTTCAAAAACTGTGTGCAAGTGTACCTAGAAGAACTGATGCTGTTTTGAAGACAAAGGGTGGTCACACCAAATATTGATTTGATTTAGATTTGTCTTTCACTGCATTTTGTTGATTGATGAAAATAAATGATTAATACTTCCATTTTTGAAAGCATTCTTTGTTTACAGCATTTTTACACTTGCCTAAAACTTTTGCACAGTACTGTATAACCTAACCCTGACTTGTACTTCTCAACAACTTTGTCCCTGACTTGTTTGGAGAGCTCCTTGGGCTTCATGATGAGATGCCTCTTGTTTAGTGGTGTTGCAGCCTCTGGGGCCTTTCAGAAAAGGTGTGTTCATACTGACAGATCATGTGACACTTAGATTGCACACAGGTTGGACTTCATTTCACTAATTAAGTGACTTTTAAAGGTAACTGGTTGCACCAGGACTTTTTAGGGGCTTCATGGTAATTTTCAGTTTTTAATTTTTTATTATTTTTTAATATATATTTTTCTCATTTGACTTCACCAGCTTAGACTATTTTGTGCAGATCCATCACATAAAATAAGATTAATAAACATTTAAATTACAGGTTGGAATGTCACAAAATAGGTAAAGCCAATAATACAATAATACTGAATACTTTTGCAAGGCACCGTATATACACCACACTATACCAGTTTATACTGTATACCCCACATTACCAATGCTTACCCCACACTGTACCAGTATATATACCCCACACTGTACCAGTATATATATCCCACACTGTACCATATTATATAATGTATACTTTTTGCAGTCCACTTGTTTTGTTTTATTTATTTTTGTATTTATTTATTTGACACTTGTGTCTTTTTACTTTGACACTGTATTTTTATGTTTTTCTCTTTCAAAGTAATCGGTCATCACTCTTGCGCTCTCTGTCTCTCTCTCTCTCTCTCTCTGTCTCTGTTTCTCTTTCTCTGTCTCTCTGTCTCCCTCTCTCTCTCTCTCTCTCCCTCTCTCTCTTTGCCTCTCTCTGTCTCTCTGTCTAAGTCTCTGTCTCTCTCTGTCTCTCTCTCTTTCTGTCTCTGTCTTTAAATCTGGGTGAGGTGAAAAAGTTTCACCCTGAAAACTTCAAAGTGTCTGTTCTTCACCTGATGATGTAACCGAGTGTAACGATGCCGCGGGGCGACTGGCCGTCCTGCTGCAGGTGTTTACACAGGAGCTGCTGAAAGTATGGAAATGTAAAAATACACCCCTACACACACACACACACACACACACACACACACACACACACACACACACACACACACACAAACACACACACCCCATTACATAAACACCCACACACCTTTACACACATACATATTCACGCATGTACACACACACACACACACACACACACACACACACACACACACACTCTGTCACACACATACATATACACACATGCGTGCGCACACACACACCGTCACACACATACACACATGCACACACACATACACACACACACACACACCGTCACACACATACATATTCACACATGCACACACACACACACACCGTCACACACATACATATTCACACATGCGCACACACACACACACACACACACACACACACACACACACACACACACACACACCGTCTCACACACACACACACACACACACACACACACACACACACACACACACACACACACACACACACATACACAAAATAAAGGGCTGATTGGGGAGGTGAGTGTGCATCACTGCAGGAGCTGAACATACTGCTGAACATGACGCTCGACTTCTGCTGATGATGGGAATTTAACGCCACCTTCAAACACACACACACACATGCACACACACACACCCACACACATACACACACAGTCCTTTTTTATTATTCAGACAAATATTTACATATTCATCTTAATAATAATAATAATAATAATAATAATATT
Organism: Hepsetus odoe; assembly: GCA_017165825.1. Lineage (NCBI taxonomy): Eukaryota > Metazoa > Chordata > Actinopteri > Characiformes > Hepsetidae > Hepsetus > Hepsetus odoe. The sequence goes on from CM029377.1 coordinate 20,297,754, forward strand.
AATATTGGAAATATTGTTTGAGTGACGAACGGAAAAAATGTTTTAACTAAAATCTCATTATAATTTCTCATGTTTCCTTAAAAAGTTAAGTAATGACTTATAATGACGTATAAATAAAAATTATAACAAATATAATATTTCTTTTCTTTTTTCTGGCCTCTGCTTGTTCTATAATATAACAGCAAAAATATCCATCCATCCATCCATTTCCTGCCGCTTGTCCCAAACGGGGTCGCGGGGGAGTGCTGGTGTCCTACCCAGCGCACACAGGGCGAGGACGGGGGACGCACCCTGGACAGGTCGCCAGCCCATCGCAGGGAGGAGCAGGACGGGGACGGCACCTTGCTCAAGGGTCCCTCAGTGCAACCTATTGGGAAGGGGTTCGAACCCCCGATCATAGGGCCAACGCACTAACCACTAGGCCACCGCTGCCCCACAGCAAAAATATAATAAATAAATATGAGAAACACAGGTATATGTTTTATATTTTTAAATATTATTTTAATTTTAGTCTCTGTACGAATAAACACTGCTTAAATTTCCAAAGTGAATATTTTACATCCAGTATTTATAGAGTTTCCTTCATTCATCCCTCGCTCACTCCTACTCACTCCCCCGTTCATTAATGTCCTTGCCCACCCGGTCTCTCGGGCCTTTTCCCTTGTTAGTGGGGTTTATTGATGCCCATTAGTCCGAGTCCGTTTGCATGGCTAATTACCTCACCGTTGCTGACCTTTGACCCCTTGCTCATGTGCTTTCTGCTCAGCTGCCCGCCACGGTGGCTGTCACCAAATAAACCAATTCACTGACCTCATTTATAGAGTGTGTGTGTGTGTGAGTGCGTGTGTGTGTGTGTGTGTGTGTGTGTGTGTGTGTGTGCGTGTGCGTGTTCAGACTTTAATCACAGCCTGTTCATGCACACTGTCTTATAAAACTAATACTATGGAATTTTTAACTCTTTTAATTTTAGTTGTTTTTGGCCAGTTTTGAAGGATTGTTGTCCTAAAATTTCAGTCCAGATCTTATTCCCCAAAACACCCCAAAACATCACCATCCGCTTCCATGTTTCACCGCAGGAATAACACTCTCTCCTGCCCTTTTCCCACATATACCATTCACTTCCCCCAGATCACTTAACTTTGCTCTTGTCCGTCCACAAGACCTGCTCCCAGTCCTGAACACTCCAGTGCTCAGTCTCCAACACGTATAGCATAAATAATCTCACTACCGTCCTGTAAACCTTCCCTCTCACTTTGTGACCCCTATGACACATTTTTGACAGCTCTATTGGTTCCTTTCCAGAGAATTGTTGGTGGAACCTTTTGTAATAAGTAGGAAGTGATTCTTTTGCGTCGTGTTTTATTTTAAATCACGTCCAAACTGTAGAACGTCTCAGGGCATCTCATTGTTGGAGAGTAAGGGCTGAACACAGTGTCTAGTCACACAGGTTCTGGGCAATTACCCGCTAAATCTGGAGAACCCCCTCTGAAAAATCAGTTTGTCCTGGCAGAACGTGTCCCGCTCGTTTGTTTGACAAGTCATTCCTTTTCTCGCTAACGAGGCTGCTTCTTTTCTGTCGGGTGACCCCTGCCTGTCCTCTCCAGCTAGGAAAGGTGAAGAGGACCCGGGACGGTGCTGGACTCTTGTCTTCGTTAGCCTCTGAAATGCTAATCTCCTTTCATCTATGCCAAATTAACATCTGTTACCGAGCTGGTCGGCTTTGATCTTCCCTCCGGAGGAGGAGAACCCAGACCGGCCGGTTTCTGTGAACCCTGCTGTCACAGCTCCGGACTGCGATATCAGAAATGCCCACAGACTACGATTCTGGCGGCCTGCTAACGAGCACGGCGCGGCAACGGTTTCAGAAGTGGAGGCTTGTTCGGCCTCATTACGTAGGCGGTGCAGCATTGACTTGATGAGGGTTCGTCGATGCTGCATCTTGATGTTGAAGTGGGAGGAAGCAAGGGCCACTTCATGACACTCGTTTCAGATGCACAAGGGAGAGAGAGAGAGAGAGAGAGAGAGAGAGAGAGAGAGAGAGAGAGAGAGAGAGAGCGAGAGAGAGAGAGCGAGAGAGAGACGGTTAAAGCTTGAAGGCTCAGCTCAATATGTTTAGTGCTTTTAAATCTATTGAGCGCCATTAAGCTTCTTTTAACGCATCGGCGCCGCTGCGTGTTGAGGATTAGAGAGTTTTATTTACCGTTTCCAGGTTGATCGTCACCGGAATTGGGTCAAAGCATTCGGTGCCTCTTTCCACCAACTTTCACCCAGCGCGGCGGCTAATCGACTCCACCCCCACCCCCCTTCCTTTTAGCTGGGTTGCAAATTGAGTTTTTTTTTTTCACAAAAGCTTGATCTCACCTCCCTCCGCCAGCCTGAATCTCAAAACAAGGTTAATAGACACCGAAAGACACAGCGCGGTGGAAAAACATTTACATCAACCCCCAAAAAAGAAAGGAACACACATGAACCGAAAAAATATAAGTGCACACTTATTCACCCAAAATCTAATGGACAGATGCTTTAAAAAGAGCAGCGACTGCAGACTCTTGGCATGAACTTTGCAGCATCGACCAATCAGTGAATACAAACACCACAGACACTACTGGCATTATTGTAGCCATGCTGACACCACTGACTACACTATAGCACCACTACAACAACACTGAAACGACTTACTTTACTATAGCACCACAACAACACTGACACCACTGACTATACTATAGCACCACTGACACTACCAGCATCACTGTAGCACCACTGACACTACTGACTTCACTATAGCACCACTGACACTGCTGGCATCATTACAGCACCGCTGACATTACTGACAACACTATAGCACCACTGACACTACTGACATCACTACAGCACCACTGACACTGCTGACAGCTCTACAGCACTGCTGACACTACCGACAGCTCTACAGCACTGCTGACACTACTGACAACTCTACAGCACCGCTGACACTGCTGACATCATCACAGCACCACTGACACTACTGACATTATTACAGCACCGCTGACACTGCTGACATCATCACAGCACCGCTGACATTACCGACACTCCTACAGCACTGCTGACACTACCAACATCACTACAGCACCACTGACACCATCAACATCACTACAGCGCCGCTAACACTATCGACATCACTACAGCACCACTGACACTACTGACATCAAAACAGCAGTGCTGACACTACTGATATCATTTCAGCACCGCTGACAATACTGACATTATTACAGCACCGCTGACACTGCTGACATCATCACAGCACCGCTGAAACTGAAACTGTTTGGAAACTGTTCTGTGGAAAGGACACTTTGGAAAGGATGGTTTTTGGTGGACGGTTCGGGACAAGCTGAATGTGCAGCTTGACGTCTCCAACTTTCAACTTTTTTTGGTGAAATTTGGGGAATAATCTTCTTAATGTGGAGCTAAAAACCCAGTGGGTCCCAGTTCAAATCTCCAGATATTAACACACACACACACACACACACACACTCTAGTACTCTCACACTCTCTCACGCATACCCACACTCACACTCATACTCACACACACACACTCTCTTGCACACCCTCTCACACACTTGTACACGCACACACACACACACTTTTCGCCTCCCCAGGGGTGAGCTGTCCTCAGCTTTAATTATGGCTAAGGATCTCTCTCTCTCTGTCTCTCTCTCTAACTTAAATAACATTTTTTTTTCTATTTACTATATTTTTTTTTCATCCTCTTTCTTTCCTCTCTTTCCTTTCCAATACTTCTTTCCTTCCTTCCTTCCTTCCCCTTTTCGATATCCCCAATCATTCTGTATTTACATTTCTTTTTGCTTGCCATCCCCTTTGTCTCTCTCTTTTCTCCATTTTTCCTTCTCATTCTTTCTCTCCTGTACTTTTTTTACCTCTTTCCTCCCTTTTTTATATTTTGACTTATGTTTTTTCCCTTTCTCTCCTTCCCCCGCTTTGCCTCTTGTTTTTTCTTCCCTATTCACTTCTTTTCCCCTCTTTCCTGCCACATCCCTGCTCCCTCATCTTTTCCCTCATGTTGCCTTTCTTTCTTTCTTTCATTTTTTTGTTCTTTCTTTCTTTCTTTCTTTTTCTTTTTTCTTTCCTTTTTCAGTGTCTCTTTCCTTTCTTTTCCCCTCCATTTCTTTTTCACCCTCCTTTCATTCTCTCTCCTTTACTCTCTGGCTCGTTTTTTTTTCAGCCTCTTTTCCATTAATCGCTTGGCAAAGACGTGCATGCATGTGCGTGTGTGTGTGTGTGTGTGTGTGTGTGTGTGTGTGTGTGTGTGTGTGTGTGTGTGTGTGTGTGTGTGTGTGTATTAGGGGTGCGCCGGGTAATTTTTTTTTTTTTTCCATTTGGCGAGTGAAGTATTCCCTTCATCCAAATACAGGCCAGAGAGTGTGGTCTCGTGTTGAGTGTGTGAGGTGCTGTGGCCTGACTGTGGACAGTGTGTGTATCTGTGTGTGTGTGTGTGTGGGTGTGTGTATGTGTATCCGTGTGTGTGTGTATTTCTCCCAGAGACATAAACAGCATTAAGCAACATTAAAGAAGATTAACTCAAGCAATCAAAGTGCAGTTACCACGGCAACCCCCTGTCATTATGCAGGGATGGACAACCGGGCCAAACAACTTAACCACAGAGATCAGATCTCTCTCTCTCTCTCTCGCTCTCTCTCTCTCTCTCCCTCTCTCTCTCTCTCTTCATCTTTCTCTCTGTAATTCCGGATGATATTCCCGGCTCATCCAGATAATCCTGTCCAATACTTTTTTATTTAGAGACATTCAGCTTATTTACACGATGCAGGTCATCGTCCTCCTCCTCCTCTTCCCAATTTTAGTAGGGGACACCCCCCCCCCCCCCACCCACCCACAAATAGGCGATGTCAGTCAAATTAAGCCCAGTGTGGCCACTTTAAGTCCTTTTAAGTAAGGACCGTCCAGCTGGATTAGTGAGTGTGGACAGACGGAGGGCGTCCCTGCTGTGCATCACTTTAAACAACTATTGCAGTTGGATCAATGGGATGAGGTCACATGACCGGAAGATGCTGGCACTTGACTGGCTAATACAGCCGATGAAGTAGCCTCAGCCTTGTGTTCTAAAACAGTTCTAGATAGGCCTGAAATAGATGGTTTAACAGTAGCGGGTTCTGTCATGTCTTGTTCCTCATTTTATATTTATCACATGTACACACTACACACATTACACACTACACATTACACACACTACACTACAAACTACACATACACTACTCACACTACACACATTACACACAATACACACAATATACACTACACACACACTACACACAAAACACAAATCACATTACACACACAACACACACTACACACATTACACACAAACCCAGCCACTAGGGATGCACAAGCCAGTGTATTTCCCAAGCCAGTGTATTACATCAGGAAGGGCATCCAGTGTAAAACTTGGCCAAATCAATATGCAACAAAACAAACTTCCATACAGGATCAGTCGAGGCCCGGGTTAACAACAACCGCCACCAGTGCTGTTAGCCTACAGGGTGCTGGTGGAAATTTAACTACTGTTGGCCAAAGGAGAAGGAGAAGAAGAGGAGGAAGGCATGTCCAGAGGGAGGAGGAGAGAAAGAAGGAGAGGAGAGTGGAAGTGAGGGTAGGGACTTTGGATGTTGGCAGCATGACTGGTAAAGGTAGAGAATTAGCTGATATGATGAAGAGAAGGAAGGTTGGCATTTTGTTTGTGCAAGAGACTAGATGGAAGGGTAGTAAGGGCAGGTGTATTGAAGGAGGGTTTCAATTGTTTTACCATGGTGTGGATGGAAGGAGGAATGGGGTAGGTGCTGTCCTGAAGGCAGAGTATGTGAAGAGTGTTTTGGAGGTGAAGAGGGTGTCAGGGAGGTTGATGAGTTTGAAGCTGGAAGTTGAAGCTGTGATAATGAATGTTGTTAGTGCTTATGCCCCACATGTTGGTTGTGAGATGGAAGAGAAAGAAGAATTCTGGAGTAAGTTAGATGAAGTGATAGAGAGTTTACCCAGGGGAAAGAGAGTGGTGATTGGTGCAGATTTTAATGGTCATGTTGGTGAAGGGAACAGAGGTGATGAGGAGGTGATGGGTAGATAAGGTGTCATGGAGAGGAATGCTGAAGGTCAGATGGTTGTAGATTTTGGGAAAAGGATGGAAATGACTCTAGTTAATACTTATTTTAAGAAGAGGGAGGAGCACAGGGTGACATATAAAAGTGGAGGAGGATGCTCAGAAGTAGATCATATTCTTTGCAGGAGGGTCAGTCTGAAGGAGATTGGGGACTGCAAAGTAGTGACAGGGGAGAGTGTAGCTAAACAGCATAGGATGGTGGTCTGTAGGATGACCTTGGAGGTCAAGGAGAGGATGAAAGTGAGGGCAGAGTCAAGGATCAAGTGGTGAAAACTGAAGGTGGAGGACAGCAAGGTTCAGGAAGGAGTTAACACGAGCACTGGGAGGTGTTGAACAGCTACCGGACTGCTGGGAAACTACTGCAGAAGTGATAAGGCAGACAGCTAGAAATGTACTTGGTGTGACATCTGGAAGGAAGAAGGAAGATAAGGAAACCTGGTGGTGGAACTGAGAAGTCCAGGAGTGTATACAGAAGAAGAGGGAGGCAAAGAAGACGTGGGACCGTCAGAGAGATGAAGAAAGTAGACAGATGTACTAGGAGATGAACCTCAGGGCAAAGAAAGCAGTGGCAAAAGCCAAAGATAAGGTGTTTGGTGAATTGTATGAGAGGTTGGAGAGTATAGAGGGAGAAAAGGACCTATAACGACTGGCTAGACCGAGAGACAGAGCTGGGAAAGATGTGCAGCAGGTCAGGGATACACAATAAAATTCAACCTCTGCGTTTCACCCATGCACACACGTGCAGCAGGGGGCAGCTATTGAAAGCACCCGGGGAGCAGTGATGGTACCTTGCTCAAGGGTACCTCAGGGCAACCTACTGGTGAGAGAATCGAACCCGCAATCTTCCGATCCAGGGCCAACTTACCCTAACCCCTAGGCCACCGCTTCTCTTCACTTACTGCCTTCTCTGTCCCGGAAGTAAGGGCAGCGATGAAGAGGATGAAGAATGGAAAGTCTGATGGACTGGATGACATACCAGTGGAAGCATGGAGGTGTTTAGGGGAGTTGGCAGTTGGGTTTCTCACCAGATTGTTTAACACAATCTTGGAAAGTTTGAGGATGTCTGAAGAGTGGAGACGAAGTGTACTGGTACCGATTTTCAAGAATAAAGGTGATACACAGAGCTGTGGTAACTATAGAGGGATAAAGTTGATCAGCTACAGCATGTAGTTATGGGAAAGAGTAGTGGAAGTTAGGTTAAGAAAGGAAGTGAGGATTAGTGAACAGCAGTATGGTTTATTAGAGGAAGAGCACTACAGATGCAGTGTTTACTCTGAGGGTGTTGATTGTCCCTTTGTGGACTTGGAGAAAGCAGATGACAGGGTGCAGGGTGCCTAGAGAGGAGTTGTGGTTTTGTATGAGGAAGTCAGATGTTGTAGAGAAGTATGTGAGAGTTGTTCAGGATATGTATGGTGGCAGTGTAACAATGGTGAGCATTTAAGGTAGAGGTTGGATTACATCAAGGATCAGCGCTGAGCCCATTCTTGTTTGCAATTGTAATGGAGAGTAGGGAGCAGCTTGAGGAGAATCTGGAGAGATGGAGATATGCTCTAGAGAGGAAAGTGAAAGTGACTATTCTTGTCACTTCTAGCCCAGGGAGCAGTGACAGGGTACCTCATGGCAACCTACTGGTGAGGGAATCAACCCCAATCTTGGAGATCCACCATTGCCCCTAAAATTGGAACTCTGCATTACCCCATGCACACACTGTGCAGCAGGGGGCAGCTATGAAAGCGCTGTGACAGGGACGTTACCATGCTCAAGGGTACCTCAGGGCAACCAACAGGTAAGGGATTTGAACCCACAAGCTTCTGATAGATTAATTGATGATACTCATATGGATGTATGAAAGGATGGATGGGTGGATATACATGGATATAGATGTTTGGATGGTTCATTTGTGGATTATTGGATGAATAAACTGATTCATGAATTATTAGATGATGTGAGTTCTCTGGGTTGTTCTGCTGGACTCTGGTTCTTGGATCCGCTGTAGGAATATTTTCCCGACATGCAGTTATTATTTGATTCCATCACGTAGGAGCTCTTGTTAAACGAGTGCAGATATCCATCTGTTCTGCTCGGCTGGGCTTTCGCTCACTCGTTCCCATCGCACAAAAAAAAAACTAATTATTTTACTTTTTTGGGGGGGATCATGTTTTTTTCTCCATATCAAGGTGGGACATTAGTATTCCAAGAGAACGATTCTGAACACCAGAACATCAGCCTGTGACCCATCCGCTCTTCTCTTTCCCTCTCTTCACTCTTCTGTCCTTTATGTCTGTATCCAGCATTCTCCAGTCTCTCTCCATCCACAATGTTTCTGTGCTTTTGAGACTGATATGTAAATTAGCTCTATTCTGATTGGGGTGTAATTGAAAACACTAGTTATGGGCAGTTAATTAGCAGGGCTTAACTGCGCTGGGCTAAATTGGTGGAGACCAAATAAACCAAGTAGTTGGGGCTAAACATGTATGATTGGGCTATTGTCTAGGTTGGAGGGGCTAACCCCCTTTTCAGTGAATGTATAAAACTAAAGGGCGGGGCTAAAATACTGTAGAATGAATGGGTGGAGCTAAACTGTTTTAGGAAGATAGGCGTGGCTATACTGCTCTATGATGAACGGGTGCAACTAAACTGCTGTAGACTTTTTGGGTTGAGCTACACTTCTCTATGATAGTGGATTAATAGGTGTGGCTATACTGCTAATCTGTGGAGCTAACTCGCTGTAGACTGAATGGGCAGGAGGGCTAAACATTTGGCAGAATGGGTGGAGACCCCTGAAGGGTTAATGGGCAGATCTAGACCCCTGTAGGATTAATGGGCGGAGCAAGACCCCAGTAGGATTGATGGGCGGAGCAAGACTCCTGTTGGATTAATGGGTGGGGCAAGACCCCAGTATAATTGATGGGCGGGGATAAACTCCTTTAATATTAATGGGTGGAATACAGAGAAATCCTCATGGTTGTGAGGTCACAGTTTCGAGTGGGCTGGGACTGCGTGTGCAGGTTGGACACTGAGGCACTCTCCGTGTCTCAGGGAGCAGGTGTCTCTGATCAGAATGTGAGACACGGAGATGGAGGGAAGTCATTTCCCTGCTCCTTTCTCCTCTTTATCTATTAATTGAGTTCATGCCGTCTCACAGAGAGACGGAAAGAAAAAGACGAGAGGATACTGACATTCACCCTCTCTCTCTCTGTCTCTCTCTCTCTCTCTCTCTCTCTCTCTCTCTCTCTCTCTCTCTTCTCTCTCTCTCTCTGTCTGTCTCTCTCTCTCTCTCTCTCTCTCTCTCTCTCTCTCTCTCTCTCTCTCTCTTCTCTGCACTACCTTCCCGGAGTGATAGCATATGTTATGCAGAACTCCATCTGTTTATAGACCCCTATATACCTTGCTTTGTGTGTTCACCAGGAAGATATATTAAGTATTGTTGTATGTAAGGTAATGAATACATATTTGAGTGTGTATGTGTAGAACAATGTGAGGACACTGTCTGAGCTGTTAACCGTTTATCGTCCCTCTGAGAGTCATTTACCTGCAGCCATCTGTACAGACCGTACAAATAACACACACACACACACACACACACACACACACACACACACACACACACACACACACACACACACACACACACACACAGTCATTGTCGGTGTCAGTGTCTCTGTTGGGGGACATTAAATTAAGTGCAGTGTGTGGTTTAGTTTGATTTTAAAACATCTCCAAAGAGGAGGCATCCAACTGCAATCATGATGGACAACAGCACACAAATACACACTTAATAACACCCTACAACACTCTATTACACCCTACAACACCCTACAACACTCTATTAAACCCTACAACACCCTACAACACTCTGTTATACCCTACAACACCCTACAACATTCTATCACACTCTACAACACCCTACAGCACTCTGTTATACCCTACAACACTCTATTACACCCTAGAACACCCTTCAACACTCTGTTACACCCTGCAACACCCTACAACACTCTATTATACCTTGCAACACCCTACAATGCTCCCCGGGCGCTTTCAATAGCAGCCCACTGCTGCACTTGTGTGTATGGGTGAAATGCAGAGAACACATTTCCCATTCGTGGGATTATAAATAAAGGATTATCATTATTATTATCAACACTCTATAACACTCTGTTACACCACACAACACCCTACAACACTCTATTACACTGCATTACACCCTGCAACACCCTACAACACTCTATTACACCCTACAACACTCTATTACACCTTGCAAAACTCTACAACACTCTGTTACACCCTACAACACCCTACAGCACTCTATTACACCCTACAACTCTCTACAACACTCTATTACACCATACAACACCCTACAACACTATTATACTGCATCGCACCCTGCAACACCCTACAACACTCTATTATACCTTGCAACACCCTACAATGCTTTATTCCACCCTACAACACTCTATTACACCCTACAACACCCTACAACATTCTATTACACCCTACAACACTCTATAACACTCTATTACACCACACAACACCCTACAACACTCTATTACACTGCATTACACCCTGCAACACCCTACAACACTCTATTACACCCTACAACACTCTATTACACCTTGCAACACTCTACAACACTCTGTTACACCCTACAACACTCTACAACACTCTATTTCACCACACAACACTCTATTACACCATACAACACCCTACAACACTATTATACTGAATTGTACCCCACAACACCCTACAACACTCTATTGCTCCACACAGCACCCTACAACACTCTACAACACCCTACAACACTCTATTACACCCTACAACACTCTACAGCACTCTATTACACCCTACAACACCCTAAAACACTCTATTACACCCTACAACACTCTACAACACTCTATTACACCCTACATCAATCTATTACACCCTACAGCACCCTGCAACAATCCTTTACACTCTGTTACACTCTACAACACCCTACATCAATCTATTACACCCTACAACACCTTGCAACAATCTTTTACACTCTATTATACTCTACAACACCCTGCAACACTCTATTACCATCTACAACACGCTACAACACTTTATTACACCCTACAACAATCTATTACACTCTATTGCACTCTACAACACTTTATTACACTCTACAACACTCTACAACAATCTGTTACACCCTACAACACTCTATTACAACCTACAACACCCTGCAACACTCTGTTACACTGCGTTACAACCTACAACATCCTTCAGCACTCTGTTACACCCTACAATACCCTACAACACTCTGTTACACCCTACAACACCCTACAACACTCTATTACACCCTACAACACTTTATTACACCTTGCAACACTCTACAACACTCTACAACACTCTAGTACACTGCGTTACACCCTACAATACCCTACAGCACTCTGTTACACCCTACAATACCCTACAACACTCTGTTACACCCTACAACATTCTACAACACTCTATTTCACCACACAACACTCTATTACACCCTACAACTCTCTACAACACTCTATTACACCATACAACACCCTACAATACTATTATACTGCACTGCACCCTACAACACCCTACAACACTCTATTGCACCACACAGCACCCTACAACACTTTAATACACCCTACAACACTCTATTACACCCTACAACACTCTACAACACTCTATTATACCCTACAACACCCTAAAACACTCTATTACACCCTACAACACTCTACAACACTCTAGTACACTGCGTTACACCCTACAATACCCTACAGCACTCTGTTACAACATACAACACGCTACAACAATATATTACACCCGACAACAATCTATTACACCCTACAACACCCTGCAACAATCTTTTACACTCTATTATACTCTACAACACCCTGCAACACTCTATTACCATCTACAACATGCTACAACACTTTATTACACCCTACAACAATCTATTACACTCTATTGCACTCTACAACACTTTATTACACTCTACAACACACTACAACAATCTATTACACTCTATTGCACTCTACAACACTTTATTACACTCTACAACACCCTACAACAATCTGTTACACCCTACAACACTATTACATCCTACAACACCCTACAACACTCTATTACACTGCGTTACACCCTACAACACCCTACAGCACTCTGTTACAACATACAACACCCTACAACATTCTATTACACCCTACAATCCTCTATTACAACCTACAACACCCTACAACACTCTATTATACCTTCTAATATACTTATTTCTAAGGCTGTCCGCCTTTGTCACAACCAACTCTGACACTTCCAGCTCCGCCTCCTGTCTTTTCATCACCGTCTCCAACCCATACAACATAGCTGGTCTCACTTCTTTACTTTCACAGGTCCCCACAGGTCACAAATCACTGCAGCCACTCTTCTCCACCCATTCCAACCTGCCTACACTCTCTTCTTCACTTCTCTTCTCACCACTGTCACACTGCTTCATACACATCCTGAACTACTCTCACATAATTCTCTGCCCTTACTCCCATCTTGCTTATTCTCTTCTTTCATCAACCATTCAAAGTACTTCTTCCATCTGCTCAACACACTCTGTTCACCTTTGAGTATGTTTCCATTTCTATGCTTTTAGCAAAACCTACAACCATTTGACCTTCAGTATTCCTCTCCTTGTTGGGCATAAGCACTAACAACATTCATCATCACACCTTCAACTTTCAGCTTCAAATTCATCACCCTATCTGACACCCTCTTCACCTCCAAAACACTCTCCACATACTCTTCCTTCAGGATAAGACCTCCCCCATTTCTCCTTCCATCCACACCATGGTAGAATAATTTAAACCCTCCTCCAATACAACTGGCCATCTAGTCTCTCACACACAAAAAATCAACCTTCCTTCTCTCCATCATATCAGCTAGTTCTCTACCTTTACCAGTCATGCTGCCAACATTCAAAGTTCCTACTCTTGCTTCCACTCTCCTCCACTTCCTTCTCTCCTCCTCCCTCTGGACATGCCTTCCTCCTCTTCTTCTCCTTTGGCTAACAGTAGTCCAATTTCCACCAGCACCCTGTAGGCTAACAGCACTGGTGGCGGTTGTTGTTAACCCAGGCCTCGACCAATCAGGTATGGATGTCTGTTTTGTTGACTCCATATTGATTTGGCAAAGGTTTTACACCGAATGCACTTCCTGACATAACCCTCCCCATTTATCTGGTACCAGGAAATACATGCATCATAACTGGCTGGGTTTCTCTATAATACTCTGATACTCTGTAATATGCCACAATACTCTACAAACACTGCATAATGTTCATACGTTCCACACGTTCATTCTGATTGTAATGAATTATAGGAAGTGCAGGTGGTGCAGTTGTCACTGTAAAAGACAGGAAGAACCAATCAAAGTGATCATAGTGAGGAGTGATCTGTGATAGATGGGTACCAGCAAGAGTGAAAGGAAAGGTTTACAGGATGGTAATGAGACCAACTATGTTATTTGAGTTAGAGACGGTGTTGAAAAGACTAAAGTCTAAAGATGCTGAGTTTAGCATTTGTAGGGTTGAGGATGGACAAAATTAGGAATGAGCACCTTAGAGGGACAGCTCAGGTTGGATGGTTTTGAAACAAAGTGACAAAAGTGAGACTGCGTTGGTTTGGACATGTCCAGAGGAGAGACGAGGAGTATATCAGGAGAAGGATGTTGAGGAAGGAGCTGCCAGGAAAGAAGAGAAGTGGAAGGACAAAGAGGAGGATTATGGATATGGTGAGAGGACATGTAGACATTAAGGAGGAAGATGCAGAGGACATGAAGACATGGAGATAGATGAACCACTGTGGAGGGCTGCCAAAAGGAGAATTGGTTGATACAGAAGCAGTTGTTCCATGGAAGAGTGTCCGGAAAACAACGACAGCAGTGTGTCGCTCGTTGACCCGGTTGAGTCTGCTTCTCTGGTCGGGTCCATTTGTCCAGCTAGGTCCGTTTGTCTAGCTGGGTCCGTTTGTCCAGTTGGGTCCATTTGTCTGGTTGATTTGAGGCTCATAGAAGATTTTTGTTGTAATCTTTGGTTGACATTCTGTTCCAGAAAAGCTTTCTGAAGCTTCAGTGTTTCGTGGCAGCATTGTGGAAGGACAGCTGCCAGAACCGGACCTGACTGTCGGATGGATTCTGTAACCGGGTTCCTTCACTGTGACGCTGTTCCAGGCTACCAAATCAGGGTCTCTGGACAGGATCTCCACTGGAATTACAATAGTTTTCACACTGGACTCTTTTTATGTGGACCAGAGGAGGCCAGGCTCTGAGTCATGGTTCCTCCTGACGTTCCTTCCTCCAGTTCTTGGAGGAGCCAAGACTCCAAATGGGGAACCCGCCCTCCTCTGGTCCTCACCAGGACAGTCTAATCTGGTTTTTGGTGATTTTGGCTCTATAATGAGCTGAAGATCATCAAAGAGAACAGAAAGAAAAACAAAGAGGAACATCAAAGAGTTCAAAATGAAAACATGGATCAAAGAGAGAACAAGGGACTGAACACCTTCCCTCCTATCTCTCTCTCTCTCTCTCTCTCTCTCTCTCTCTCTCTCTCTCTCTCTCTCTCTCTCCTTTCTTTCCTTGTCCTTTTTTCTTCTCTCACACCTTTTTTGCTCTTCACCTTTTCTCTCTCTCCCCTTCACCAAGGGTTCTCTTTCTGCTTCAATTTCCCACATTCGATCTTCCCACATTATGTGACACACACAGACACACACACACACACACACACACACACACACACACACACACACACACACTGTTCTCAGGGACCCCAACAGAGAGAGTCCATTGTGTCAGAGACCCCAATTAGTGTGTTGAGTTGAGGGTCTGCAGTGCAGCATGTCCTTCTATTCAGACCCTGTTTAAAGAAATCCCATGAGTGTGTGTGTGTGCCTGTGTGTGTGTCTGTGTGTTAGCTCATGGTTATGTGCCTGGTTATTAACTGATTCTAATCATTTCCCTTAACTTTCTCTCTCTGTCTCTCTCTATCTCTGTCTGTCTCTCTCTCTTTCTCCCTCTCTCTCTCTGTGCCTCTCTCTCTCTCTCTCTCTCTCTCTCTCTGTGTCTCTCACTCTCTTTCTCTCTCTCTCTTTCTGAATAGTAGATGAGGAGACATTTTATGTGTGTGTGCATGTGTGTGTCAGTTAGTCACACACACTCTCCTCCATCATCGTCTGCCAATCGCTGTCCTTCATCCGGATCCACTGCAGTCTGTACAATAGAGGGAGAGATGGAGTGGTGACAGGAGGAATAGAGGAGGGTGGAATTAGAGGAATAAAGGCAGAAAGAGTGACATAGTGGTTTTGATGAGTGGAGGAGTTTGACCCTCTTCACCGTCCTCCGTTCTCTATCACTCCCTCGCTCTTTCTCTCTGTTTAGCAATTTCTGATGCTTTTGTTGCTCTTTAGTGTTTTTCCTCCAAAAATAAGTCATTGTTTATTTCATTTTTTACTTTTGGTTTCATTTTTTATCCTTCAGTTTTAATAGGACATGGCCACAATCAGAACTTTACTTCCTGGTGTCTGCTTAAATCCAAATTGAGTTTAGTATTAATTTAATCCAGATTAAGAAAATTTAAACTGATTTTAGTACCTTTTTAAATCCAGAAAGTATGAACAGTGTTGAGTTTATTTGATCCAGATTAAAATTAATTGGTTTTAGTTCTTATTCCAGAATGCTGAAGTACGCTATGAAATCAATGTAGTGAGACAGAAAGAGAGAGCAAGAGAGAGCGAGAGAGAGAGACAGACAGACATAGAGAGAGAGACAGACAGAAAGAGAGAGAGAGAGAGAGACAGAGGGAGAGAGAAAGGGACAGAGAGGGGATGCTAACTTGTGAGATACAAAGATTTCTTCTCTTCCAGATTTTCATGAATGTTTAATGTCCTATTGAGAGATAATTCTCCAGATCTTCCTGAAGGACAGTGTTTTTGTCTCTCATTTTCAGTACAGTCTCTGGACCTGAGCAGTTCTCCAGATCTTCCTGAAGGACAGTGTTTTTGTGTCTCATTTTCAGTACAGTCTCTGGACCTGAGCAGTTCTCCAGATCCTCCTGATGGACAGTGTTTTTGTCTCTCATCTCCACTTTCATACAGAATAGACAGAAACTTCTGTAGATGTTCACACAGAGCTGGAAATATAGAACTTTTCATATCTATGAACAACTGAATGTTTGAAACCAGTTTTACCTGCTGTTTCCTTCCAACAATAGACATTTTAAAGGAAATGAGTGTTTCTCAGAGGAAGACAGGAACTCTGTCCTGGCCTTAATGGCAGCTGTTAGCAGAACCCAAAATGAAGTCTTATTTTGCAGTAATTAGTAGGTGGTTGCCCCCCTTTAAAACACAGCACTCAGCATGTTCTCCAGAGAACTGCTACCTGTGCCCATGCATCGTCATGGCAACAAGGCAGAACCTTGTCTATTCTAGCACTTTTGGAAACCCTAAGGCTTTTATGTTGCTCTGGTGGGTATGGCCTTCTACTACTACTAATACTACGTCTGTCTTCTTCTCTTTCTTCTTCTTCTTGATCTGCACAGCTTCCCCCCATTTTTTACTCCAGTACAAGAAGAGGTACTTAAGTAAAAGTAGAAATAAATTAGAGGAATGTACTTGGAGTATAAAGAATAAAGTACAAGAATGTACATAGAGTATAAATTAAAAGTACAGGAATGTACTGAGAGTAGAAAGCAAAAAGTACAGGAATGTACTGAGAATATAAAGTAAAAGTACAGGAAAGTACTGAGAGTGTAAAGTAAGATGTGTCTCCTCTGAAAGATGTTTGTAGCATCTGTTTGTGCTGAAAGTGAACTAAATTCCAACTCCAATAAAAAAAATCTACTGAAAATAATGAACATTAACTTCACTGCTTCACTTTCATCCATGTCTCTACTAGTTCTCCAGTCACAGATGTTACACTCAATAAACGCCTTTTCTCCACCATCCACTGTCCCTGTCTTCTCTCTCTTATGTCTCCGTCCATCTGTCCCACACCGATGGATACACAAAGGGACGTCTTTGCAGTGTGCTTGTGTCCATTTAATCTGAAATGAGTCTGGATGTTGGGAGGTGATGAACAGATATTTGGGTTCAAATGTGAAACAGGAAGTTAAAGTGTTTGCAGATTTTCCATGAATTGGTACATTTTTAGGTTCAAAATCTCCCAAACTTGGAATTGTCCATTAAAGCGCCCACTGCTAGTTTGTACAGCGAACCCTCTTGCAGGTCGCACATTCACTGTTATTACATCCATATCTTCAACCGATTCCTTACTGAACAATGCAGGTCTTCCAGCAAATGATCTCATTTTCACTTTTATATGGAGCCCACTTGATGTGGACCTTCTTCTGCTCCTACGTTGATTGCTTCCGTAATGTGTCCACAGGTGCCGAATGTGCAGCGTGAAGTGATATAATGCCAAATGTAAGAAGTAGGTGAATTTCTTTTCTTCCTCTCCGAAGGTCCTGCAGCTCCGGTGAAGTGAAGGTCGCAGGGACAAGTAATTATTTCAGAATAAAACGTGCTATTGGTTTTTCAGTTCCCTCTCCAGAGTGGCTGGAGAGCAATTCTACTCCCCTGACTTTCTCATTGCTCGCTCACTTCAAAGGGCCCCTCGTCCTCCATGATTATGCTGTTTGGTTTGATTTCCCAGGGGGGTTCTGGACTGTGGGGTTTGGGATGCCGGCCGTATGTTTGAGTCTTTATGAATGGACGGTTGCGCTTATCCATTGCAGGGATGGAACATTCTTGCACCTTCTTATTGCATGACACTAATCAAACAATGTTTCTTCTCTTCTCAGAACTTCAAGCACTGCTCCTCCTGAACCTCCTGAAAGAGAAGAGGAAGACACTATTCAGTCCTGGTTCCTCAGTGGAGAAATGAACTTCCTCTTGTGGTCAGATTTGCAGAGTCCCTTCTATCTTCAAGCGTCACCTGTTCAAGGAACACAGAGGTAACTAACCTTTCCTAACTAGTACTACACCTCTCCTGAGTTTTACCAGGTCACAAAGATGAAGAACAGCTGTGGCAATGAAGCTCTGATGGACGTCAATCTGGAGAAGAACGCCTAATAAACGTTGTAAATGTAAATGAGTCCCTTCTGAATCTGAGGGCTTTGATCTCCAGGATGGGAAGGAAAAATGTAGACAAAAGGAATGGAAAGCAACAGTAGTAAAGTGAAAGTGACTTTCATTGTGAAAACAGTGAACCACCAGACACATCCTATGTATTTAACACACACACACACACACACACACACACACACACACACACACACATACACCGTCTCATACACATACGAACCTCAGGGGAACCTACTGGTCTGGGATTTTTTATCTAGGATAAAAAACCCTCTGATCCTGGGACCTGGCACCCAGGAGTTTGGGAGTTTCAGATGATCCAAATCACAGCACCCCCTTGTGTCTAGTCAGCCCAATAGGGCTGATGTCTCTCCTCACTGACCTCCACCAGCTTCCCAAAATCAAAGTTCCCAATGCTTAGAAAGGGATGTCCCGATCTGCTCCCGGCTGTTTAAGCTCAAACATACGGGCCAACCTTCTTCTGCTTCACTGCGTTCTTCTTCATTGTCTGGCATTGTCAACCATTCACACAAGGCGATCTCGGGTCCATAATGTTCTTGTTCTTGGTTCTCAGACAGTGGACCAAGCTCCCAAATTGTTCATCATTACCTTCAAGAAGCTGCTAAAGACTCATCTCTTCCAAGAACATCTCCTTTCCAAACACCCCTAACTCACTTCTTGATCACATCCTGCTCGCTGCAATTTTTAAAAAAGTTTATTTTATTTGAAGCCCCCATTAACTCTCCTCCCCCAAACTTTGCTGTTGTTAGCTCTGTAGCACATTGTTGGTGTTTCCCTGGGAAACCCTGATTAATCCAGCGTGATTCCTCATTCGTTAGAACATAGTCCAACTGCTCTAGAAACCTGTGATGTCGCCGCACTTGATGCTGCGTGTCTTGGAGGAGAAAAAATGACTTCCTTTTTACGTTGCTGACTTAAGCAGGGCTTGATTTTTGTCAACAGACTTGTCCACCTATGTTTGGACACTATTTGGACAGCCTAGGTGTCGAAGACACTCCTATCTGGGCTTTCCAATATAGCCGTTCGGCGGGAGAAGCCTCGCCTGAACGATCAAAAGTGAAAGTGTAATATATGAGGCCGACAGGAGAGGCGGACGGTGTCCTGGACGTGGCGGATTAGGCCGGACAGGGAAACGGCGGTGAATTAGTGTGTCCTGTCAGGACGCCGTGCTCCTAAAGAGGTTTCCATCGTGACCGGGCCTTTGATAGAGCAGTATATTGTCTCCTAGTTGTCCCCCCTTCTTTTACAGAGTGAGAGAAGGAGGCAGAGAGGGGGACGAATGCATGAATCATTCTGAGGCGACGCTGCCTCGGGCTCAGAGAAAAGCAATAATACAGCCGTCCCACCAAACCGCCTGATGTAACGGGACGGGTAGTGAATTGACTTTGAGGGGGACGCAATCACACAAATACACTCTTCTCCTGGACTAAATAAAGTCAGAGGAGAGAAACTCGTCTCCTCATCTGTTGGTCGCAGCCAGGACTTCATGATTGTGAAGATCTGAGTGATTCAGTTTGGAGAATTTCACACTCAGCTGCTCAATACATGAAATACTGCAGTGAGTGTGTGTGTGTGTGTGTGTGTGTGTGTGTGTGTGTGTGTGTGTGTGTGTGTCTAGGTGTGTTTGTTTGTGTGTGTGTGTGTGTGTCTATCCTACCCAGGGTCTGATGCCATCTGCCTTCACCTGCTGTTACGGCACACAAACAGAGATTTACACACTTACATCTCTGGTTCACATTTCTCTCTGTCTGTCTGTCTCGCTGTCTGTCTGTCTGTCTCTCTCTGTCTGTCTGTCTGTCTCTGTCTCTCTCTGTGTCTCTCTCTGTTTCTCTCTCTCTGTCTCTCTCTTTCTCTCTGTCTTTCTCTCTCTCTCTCTCTGTCTCTGCATTTTTTATAATTGTAATTGGATGTAATTGTGAGTAATTGACTATAAATTACTAATTGGGTGTAATTGACTGTAATCGGGTGTAATTGTCTGTAATTGAGTGTAATTGACTGTAATCGGGTGTAATTGTCTGTAATTGAGTGTAATTGACTCAGCTGGGTGTCATTGACTGTCAATGACTGTAATTGGGTGTAATTGACTGATATTGTGTTATTGTCTGTAATTGGGTGTAATTGACTGTAATTGGGTAAAATTGATTTTAACTGGGTGTAATTGACTGTGATTGAGTGTAATTGTCTGTAATTGGATGTAACTGACTGTAATCAGGTGTAATTGTCTGTAATTGGGTGTAATTGGGTGTATCTCAGTGTAATTTGTGAGTTAAATATTCGCTCTGTTCATCCACCGACAGGGCCGAGACTCCATAGCCCCACACTGGGGATGTTTATACCCCTCTGTCCCTCCGACCCCGGCACCTCATTTACATTTATGGCATTTATCAGACGCTCTTATCCAGAGAGACTTCCAAATCCTGATTACAGAGACAGTCCTCCTGGAGCAACTCAGGGTTAAGGGTCTTGCTCAGGAACCCAGTGGTGGTAGTGCTGGAGGTGGGATTCAAACCTGCGACCTCTTGGTCTATAGGACCGTAGGCAAGTATCCTACCACTAGTATTCCTCCACCACCCCTGAGGCTCAGGTTTGGCCCTTTGTCCAGCGGTTCTGAGATGCCAGAATACCTCCTTCCTCAGATGGTTTGAATGTAAATGGCCTTTATTTTTCAGGATGGACTGCGGGAGGGATTTACTTATGGCGGGTGGAAAGCTGTGTTTTTAATTGTTGGGGACGTAATTCTCGGCTCAATCCTGTGATCCGGCCTTCGGCTCACCGCACGGAATGAAGAGATGCGTCCATAAATCACCCGGACTTGCAGGCGTGATCAATAATGAGCCGATCGATTTGAATATCGCCGAGCCCTTTAGAGGGAAATGGGGCAGTGATAGAACACTGATACACAACGAGACGTCAGGACGGATTGTGTCCCTTTATGTCCAAATGTCAAACACTGCCTCATTTGTCATTTACCATAGTGACAAGGTTACGACAAAGGAAGCAAACTGTCATAACAAACTGTGACAGCTTATGACAGTCTATGACAGCCTATCCCAGTGTACGACAGCCTATGATAGTTTATGACAGTCTATCACGGTATATGACAGCCTATGACAGTCTACAACAACCTATGGCAGTCTACGATAGCCTATCATGGTGTACAACAGCCTATGACAGTCTATAATAGCCTTTTGCAGTGTACGACAGCCTATGAGAGCATATGACCCCTATTATTGCAGCCTATGAGAGTCTACGACATCATATGGCAGCTTACGATACACATAGTTTGGGAGTGTTACGAAGTAACGTTTTTTCTTTATCTGCCTTTACCATTTTCCTCTCAAACGGATTTGTGTGTGTGTGCGTGTCTGGATTTAGTCAATAATATTACGTTCCATGCCAAGCTCAGTAGACAGTTTTATATGAGACAGTACTGTGTGCTGCAGTATTGACATATGCCTGTGTGTGTGTGTGTGTGTGTGTGTGTGTGTGTGTCTAAATGGCGGCAGTGAGTGTGGATTCCCAGACCACCCTCTCAGTTGACATACCCACCCAGAAACACACACACACACACACACACACACACACACACACACACACACACACACACACACACACACACACACTCTCTCTGTCTCTCTGGTGGATCTTCTTGCTGGTGTTGAGGGAAACGTCCTCCTTCTGAGGTTTTCGGTGCTGCTTTATCTCTCCGACAAAACATGGATGTGGTGCTGGAGCACCGGGCCGGAGAAAATCCGGAAAGATCCGGGAAAATCCGGGAAAATCCACTCCTGCAGAACAAGCTGGCTGTTTCTGACTCCCAACCTCCTTAAACATTCCACTCATCCTCCTTCACAGATCTTCACAGATCTTCAAAGATCACAGATCTCAGAGTTGGCCTGGTTAAAGGCCATAATTGACTCAGTAATTACCTTCAACCCTGCTGTTGCCAAGTTATCCCCCCTCCTACAAGGGGGGGCTGTCAGCACCCATAACTCTTCTCTGAGCATCGCTGAAAGGTAGGAAACCCACACCAGCAGTTGCCAACTATTTTAATTGTAACTATCAGTAATATGAATGTAACTGACAAACGTTTACTCAAAATTAAAAGTAATTAAAAACTTTAAAGTAATTTTTGTGCACCTAGAAGTAATTTTAACATCACTGTCAGTGATTTTAATACAATTGTCTGTTATTTTGGTGTAACTATCTGTAACTGTCTGTAATTTTAGTTCAGTTGTCTGTTATTTTTGTGTAATTAACAGTAATTTTAATTGATCTGCCAGTAATTTGAATTACAGGGGTGACTTTATTGTAATTAGTGTATTTTTTTTTTTTTTTTTTGGTGATTTTGGTGATGAAAAGACAGGAGGCAGAGCTTGAGGTGTTGGAGTTTAAGAGGTTTGTGTCGAGGATGAACGAGTATACGATACTGTGCAAACGTTTTAGGCAGGTGTGGAAAAAATGCTGTAAACAAAGAATGCTTTCAGAAATATAAATAATGATTGTTTATTTTTATCAATTTACAAAATGCAAAGTGAGCGAACAAAAGAAAAATCTACATCAAATCAATATTTGGTGTTACTACCTTTTGCCTTCAAACCGGCATCAATTCTTCTGGCCCCACAGAGCCCTGATCTCAACATCATCCAGTGTGTCTGGATCACATGAAGAGACAGAAGGATGTGAGGAAGCCTACATCCACAGAAGCTCTGTGGTCTGTTCTCCAAGATGTTTGGAACAACCTACCAGCCAAGTTCCTTCAAAAACTGTGTGCAAGTTTACCTAGAAGAATTGATGCTGTTTTGAAGACAAAGGGTGGTTACACCACATATTGATTGGATTTAGATTTCTCTTTTGTTTCTTCACTGCATTTTGTTGATTGATGAAAATAAATGATGAACACTTCCATTTTTGAAAGCATTCTTTGTATTAGCGGGAAAGTTTAGAGGAGTGAGACTGTGTTGGTTTGGACATGTCTAGGGGAGAGACGAGGAGAATATCAGGAGAAGGATGTTGAAAATGGAGCTTCCAGGAAAGAAGAGAAGAGGAAGGACAATGAGGGATTTATGGAGATGGTGAGAGAGGACATGTATGAAAGAGGACAGAGGGCAGGAAGATATGGATAATGACAGATGATCAGCAGAAGAAGAAGAAGATTGTGTGTTAACACGGATTTCTGGACAGTCATCCAAGACCCTGAACAGAGGTGCCCCAATGCATTTTTCCCCTCACTGCAGTGCAGGGCTGTGATTGTTTGAGAAAGTAGTTTTCTGAGGAGGGGGACGAGAGGTCAAGGATTTGGTATAAAGTGTGTTTTATGGGTTTAAGGGTAAAGGGACACTGGTTTAAAGAAAAATGTCCCCACATTACAAACGGCCGTTAATTATTCTCCACAGCAATTAACATCGGAACGAAGATAACGGCCCTGGAACCGATAGCAGTGACAGGATTAGTTTGAGAGAGACTGGAGAGGAGAAGAAGAGAAGGGCAAGAGAAGAGCTAAGAAGAGATAACGGAAGGAGAAAGAGAGTGTGACAAAGAAAAAGAGAAGCAAAAGAAACGGGAAGATATACAGCGACGTTAAATATTAAAGCCACAGCCGAAGGCAAAGAGAATATTGATGAGCAACTCCAGTCAAAAGGTGGGACACGTTAGGCAGCGAATAAGAGGACGGAAAAATTGGGAAGGGTGCAGATCTGTGTAGCTGCGGAGTGTCAACGCGGTCCCATGTCAATCCCCTCCTACAGTGGACAATGGACCTGGACCATGGACTGATCAAAGAAGGTGGTCTGTTTCTGATAGATCCTGTTGTCTTTTCCATTATGCGGACAGACGGATATGAGTGTCCTTTCCTGAGGAAGAGACACCAGGACACACTATGGGAGACCCTGGATTATGATCTACTGGGAAACCTTTGGTCCTGCATTCAGGTGGACGTTACTTTGTCACCTAAACATAGCTGCAGACCAAGTTCATCCCCAAACTGTCCCCAGCAACAAGACCCACCTGTCCTCCAATATAGTTACCCTATTCCTCAACAAAAAAACCCACCTGTCCTCCTACACAGAGACACCCTAACTCCCTATAATAAGATCCACTTGTCCCACCAGCATAACCCTAAAATCAACCTAATCTCAAAGGAGAATCACCTGTCCCTCTTCCACAAGGCACACATCCTCTGACACTACATCCCATTCCGCCACAGTGCCACCAACCTGTCCACCCCCTATGTAACTCCCTGTCCCATCCCCCTTAATTGCAACCCTGCAATCACCCTACTCCAGCACACTAAAGTGGTCCCATCCCCAGGCCCCTTTGTGGGATGTTTCTCATAAACCCACGCGCTGATCCATTTCTCAGAGCGGGATGTTGGCGCCTAAAACACAAGGCTCATCGTCCATCACGTCCCACAGCAACTCGACGGGAACATAAATCATCAGTCCGAGTTCCCCACTTCAAAAGCATCGCTGCCGAGAGGACAGCGCCAAGAAGGATTCTAGCAGACTTTATATTTCTCAGAAAGTGAGAAGATGAGTTTTGTGTGATTGGTCACACCTTTCTGTGAGCGGAGCTGATTTCAGTGCAGACATTATGCTTCGGAAACATCCCCGCAGCGTCCCGGCGGCGGAATAAAGGCGGAACGCATTGTGTCTTCCTCATTTGGTCGTCACGCTGTGATGTTCCCTTTCGCACTCGAAAGAAACCTGCTTTCTTCAAGGAGCCCATCTATAACACACGCATACACACACACACACACACACACACACACACACACACACACACACACACACACACACACACACACACACACTTTAGTGAAGTTCTAAAGAAATGTAATCGTGTACAATTAACACGACTCCGCAAGAGAGACTCAGAACAGAGCACCAGATGGAAGGAGAGAAGAAGAAAGAGAGCAATTGAGAAAGATTTTACTTTTTGTCTCCCTTCCTGTCTCGTCTTCCCTTCCTTTCAGCATCACTGTCACAAAAACCCAATCCCTTTTTTTTTTACCCAATCCCTCATTCTGCAATAAAACCATTTGTTAATAGTCTTCTACTTCTTCCTCTTTTGGCTGCTCTATTAGGGGCCACCACAGCGGATCATTTGTTTCCATTTCTTCCGGTCCTCTGCATCTTCCTCCTTCAAACCGACCACCTGCATGTCCTCTCTCACCATGTCCATAAACCTCTTTGTCCTTTTTCTTCTCCTCTTTCCTGGCAGCTCCATCCTCAACATCCTCTTCCCAATATAATCCCCGTCTCTCCTCTGGACATGTCCAAACCAACACAGTCTCACTTCTCTCACATTGTCTCCAAAACATCCAACCTGACCTGTCCCTCTAATACACTTGTCCCCAATTTTGTCTATCCTTGTTCCTTTCAGACACAAATCTCAGCATCTTTAACTCTGACACCTCCAGCTCCACCACCTGTCTTTTCATCACCGTCTCCAACCCATATAACATAGCTGGTCTCACTACCATCTCCAACCCATATAACATAGCTGGTCTCACTATTGTCTCCAACCCATATAACATAGTTTGTCTCACTACCATTTCCAACCCGTATAACATAGCTTGTCTCACTACCATTTCCAATCCGTATAACATAGCTGGTCTCACTACCATTTACAATGCTTACAACATAGCTGGTCTCACTATCATGCTGTAAACCTTTCCCTTTTACTCTTGTTGCTATCCGTCACTCTTATTGCAGATCTCAACACTGTCACACTGCCCTGATACATATCCTGAACTACTCTCACATACTTTGCAACACCCAACTTCCTCATACAATACCACAACTCCATCTGCTTTCTCCAAGTCCACACTGTTACAATGCAGAACAACCTGGGCTGCTTTGTTCTATAACACTGCGGCCCTCTTACGGATGAATGTACTGTCTGTTGTGCTGTCTGTTGTTGTCTGTTGTTTGCACTTGTTGCCTTGTCTTGTGTATTATGTTGTGTCTTCTGTTGTCTTGTGTCTTGTGTGTAGCACCAGGGTCCTGGAGGAACGTTATTTCGTTTCACTATGTACTGTGTATATGGCTGAAATGACAATAAAATCCTACTTGACTTGACTTGATTAGAAAAAAATTATAAATTGAATGAATTTAAAAACATATGTTTACTTTTAGAATAAAAATAAAATATATATAAACTATTGAAACCTTATATTTTTTTAAAGTTTGCAATATCAAAAAAATTTACATCTGGCTGTAATGAGAACTTTAATCAGGCTTCTAATTTTATGAAAATCTGTTTTTAAAAGCATGTCAGGTTTTTTTGGTAATAAAATATATATATATAAAAAACAATACAAAAAATCATTAACCTACCTTTTCCGTTCTTATGGAAGTCATGTTTGATGATTTAAATTTGCAGATAATTATTTTAATAAGCATAGATGCAGGAAAACTGACATTTTTATATGACAGCGATTTAAAGGCTGTTTTTTTTTCAGATTTGATGCTGAATACGATTCTCTCTGTGCAGAGGAAAGGAGGGAAGATAGTTAATGTGACGTTGTAATTTTTAATATCAATCTGTTCAGGTTAATCGCTATAATGTGTTCCAGATGTTGCGCGATTAGGTGAGCGGATTAAACATAATGTAATAATGACTTTAATACAACAAATTGTGTTTACATTGAAAAACAGACATTTTTCCTGATTATATACAACATTGAGCTCTTTATTCAGTCCTTAGGGTGATTAGAGTGTGTGTGTGTGTGTGTGTGTGTGGGTGTGTGTGTGTGTGTGTAATCAGTAAATGTTCATTCTTTTAATGTTGTTCTGCTTTAAGCTGCTCCTCGTTCAATTAAACACAATCGTTTATTTACCCCCCCCCCCCCATCATCTATTAAAGTAATCAGCAGCACAAGGTCATTTATGAAGCTTTAAACAAATTTAAAAACTCTCTTTTTATTTCACGGTCGTCTCAAACAATCAAATGAACAAACAAAAACACAAATAAACGATTTAAAAAATGCTCATTCAATGGGCCAATTTATCAGAAACAGCTGCTTCATAATTTCAGAAGCATTGGGATGGGGGTTCCAATAAAGTAGCCAGTTGTTTCCAATAACTGTTTTGGGAAATATGGGATCGTTTATGGTGGACTATCATATTTGGTCATGTTGTTCGCTCTGTGAACACCACTGTGACAAGCTTTTAGTGGGAATCAGATGATTAATTTTGGAACTGATTCATCACGAATCGTGGCAAACTTCAGGGAGAGCCGAATCATTTGTTTAACAATTCATGGAATGAAATCTGGAATTGCAAGATTCACTGAAGTGTTTCTTAATGAATCAGCGTGATTTGAGTCAAATGGAATCTAATCATGATGGGGAAATATCTGGATGTATTTCTTTAACAATCAAACTAATTTGAATCTAATTGAAATAAATCATTTAAAAGTTTCACTTTCTAAAGAATCAATATGAATGGGATCACGGAAAAGTGTGAAGTGTTTCTTTAAGAATCAAACTCATTTGAATCACTAAGTTGTGAATGATGAGGTTTCCTGAGGTATTGAGTCATTACTGAACAAACCAAACTGAATCCGAATAAACTGAATCCTGGAAAGGATTCAGTGTGATGCCAGTGTGATGCCATGATGAAGGGATTTGAGCCTTCGAGGTCAAAGACCTGATTCTGTTCAAACGGCAGAGACTTCATTCACCACCCTGTTCAGTGCATTCTGGGAATTTCAGTGGCCTGAGGCATTTTGGGAGGCATTCAGGGAGCACCCTGTGTTTTCTTTCTCTGTCTCTCTCTCTCTCTCTCTCTCTCTCTCTCTCTCTCTCTCTCTCTCTCTCTCTCGCTCTCTTGCTCTCTTGCTTCATCTCTGTCTGTCTCTGAGTGTAAAACATATTCATTTACTTCTGACAGCATAACGAAGGGGAAAAAGACATCCCAGAGAGCGAGCGAGAGATGAAAGAGGGGGAATTAAGTCTAAAGAGAGGCATAAATTGTCAGTGGGGGTGAAAGTGTGTCTCTTTCTTCGTTAGTGCTCCTCGTTAATATGCAGATTATCAGAGATTATAGAAGATTATTAAACTGAGACATCAGACGGTCTCTGATCTTTAAAAGATCTGAAGAGGAAAAGATTTTCATCCAAACTCTACAAACAGAAATGACATAAAATTACAAACATTCCACCTCCGCCCACCGGCTTTATCGTAAACACCTCCCTATGCCTCCTTGGTCTTGGTTTGGGCCTGCAGTAAAAACTGCTCCAGAAAAGATTAACATCTCCTCAGATTAAAATGTTAAATTTAGTTTGTTAAGGTGATTATTTTCGCCCTCATTGCCCATCACATTGTAATAAAACAACTATTAGTGTGTGTCTGTGTGTGTGTGTATGTGTGTGTGTGTGAAAAATCACGAGGTTGATTCTGTTAGCGCTTCGCCTTTTACACTGATTTAATGAGGCCTTTATGTCCCTAAGGAGTAAACACACACACACATACACACACACACACACACACACACACACTTCAGTATTCCTATATTTGTGACGACATTCCCCCGAGGGGTGTGAGGCCCCACCCACACTTGACCTTGACCTTACCCTCGGCAACTTTTCTTCTCTCAGTCATATTTGTGAAAAACGTGAAAAAAGTAACAAACTAAAAAAAAGCAAATTTCCTCATCAGATTTCACTGTGAAAACAAGAGGTCCCCACTAATCCAAAAATACACACACACACACACACACACACACACACACACACACACACCAGCTTCTAAACCCAAAGAATGGAGAATTAAAGGTGACCCGAGGTTGATTGTGTCAGCTGGTATTTAGTTTGTGTGTGGGTTGTTCCGGGGTTGAATGTGCGTTTATGTGTGTGTGTTTAGGGGGGCATGTTTGCTTTATAGAGCTTATTGGAGCAGAAGTAGGCCATTGTGTGTGTGTGTGTGTGTGTGTGTGTGTGTGTGTGTGTGTGTGTGTCTTTGGGGGGACAGATGTAGGGGATTGAGACAAGTTTTTGGTCAACACACACATACACACAGACTGCCTTTTTCCACCGACAGGGTTCTTGAACCGGTTCTGTTCAGGATTCTTTGTCTGGAGTACCAGCATTTCCACTAAAACAGACATAGAGGGCATCAGAGGAGGACACACACACACACACACACACAGTTGCACATGCTAATGGGAACAGGAAGCGTTGTTATGCCGGTAGCTAAAGTGTCTCCATGGGGATGGCGCAGGGTTCTGCCGGTTCTCTGTTCTGACAGGTGTGTTTGCGCTTTAGCAGTGACTGTTCAGCAGAGTGTTAAAACAGGACACTAAATATAAATCACACACACACACACACACACACACACACACACACATATATGTTTGAATGTATCTAAAATTTAGTTATACGTATGCTTTCATCATGTAAGGGTGGCGGGGGCAGGGAGGATGCCAACGCTGAGCCAGGAGTTCGGATCATAACTTTATTAACTATATTTACAAACAAGATCAAAGGACTGCAGTTCAAACTAAAACCAGGGAACTGCAGCCTATACCAAGAACACCAAAACCACCATAGAGTGTAGGCTAAGCCTAACGAATGAGCCGCGCTCTGTTCTGACTCATCGGGGCTTAAATAGTCAGCCCCAATGAGGCACACCTGTGCCTTCATTAGCTCAGATGTGCTCAGTCAGAACAGAGCGCCCTCTATCGTGCCCAAAACACACCTCATCCGTGACAGAATTCCCCCCCCAAAAGGCGCGGCTCCCGAAGCGCCAAAACATACCCAAACCTCTGGGGGGAGGTCAAGAACAAAAAACACTCTACAATAAAATCCCTTTTTGGGGCATATGGTCAGGTCCACAAAAAACTTCAATACAAAGGACCTCTGACCAGCCATGTACAGGCAGCTGGCGGTGGTGAGGGGAATCCTAGAAGTTCAGTCCACTTCTTTAACTGTTGCCTGGACTCAACCCTGGAGTCACTGGAAGAACCGCCTGGCTCAGTGGAATGCCTTGCCTTGACAGAACCTGAAAGAGAGCTAAACACAGATTTTACAGGGTTCAAAGAGGAAGTCTTTTTCACATAGTCCGAACTCTGCTTCCAACCCCTGCCAGCCTTGTTCTTCACGTCTCTCATCACAGAATCTACAGTGCAGAAGCAGTCGTTCACTTTCTTGAACTGAGACAGGTGATTGCTGATGTCTTTTGGCTCCTTCCTCTTCTTGCTCATACTTCCCTGCTGCTTGAGTGAGGCAGCATCCCAGCTCCTGGTTCCACTACGAGAAGTTCCACACGGACTCCTCCATGAGCCACCTTGTCCTGAGTCTGCTGAATTGTGAGGGTGAACTGAAGGTAGGGAGTCATAACGCAGCTGCTCAACCTCTGGAATCTTTACCTGCTTCTCCATCAGACTGTTCTTCAGCTGCTCCGCTCTGGCGTTAACCACCAGGGTCCCAGCATGCACTGTTATCTGTGGAGTGAGTCGAGATTCGAAGATCGCCAATATTGCTTCCATAACTCTGACCTGCTTCTCCAGCTTGCTGAGCTTATTGGCCTCACTTCGGGCTTCTCTCAGTTCAGCCAGCAGAGCAACGTTGTGGTCCTGCACCCGTCTCAGCTCTGCTCTGGTCTGATTCAGCTGTTCTTCCATAGTGGCTATTTTAGCTTCCAGCTTCCCCTGAATGGTTGGAGTCTCAACTCTCCTCGTTGTCTGGCATACAGTTTGGTCCCTCTGTTCATCCGTTCTCTCCAGCCTCTCTCTTTGGACAACCATCACAGCTTGCGACTTTATTCTGGAGACTTCTCCCTCCTTTCTGAATTTACTGTTCTTTCCGTGAAGCTCACCTTTGTCTTGAGCCAGAGCTTTCCTTTCTGTTTCCATGGCTTCGATCTCCCTTTGGCAACTGGACAAGAGTCCTTTGGTCCTCTCCAGCTAAGGAAGCAGATAGGTGATCCTTTCCTTGTGTTTCAACCTTTCGTTCGTGACTGAGGCATTCACCTGCAGCATCGAGGCTTCTTTCTCCATCAGCTGCTGGTAGAGCTCTGTCAGCAACTCCTCCTGTTCAGTGATCTGAGCATTCATGCAGCTGATCTGTTCATCTCCGAGGTGAGATTGGGTTGTCCTTGCAGCTCTGATCCACTTGCCCACTTTCCTCTGAATGACTTTTGCAAGCAAATTGCAGCATGTCTGAACAGCTGATACCTCTGTTTTTGTTGATGCCCAAGCTTCCACCTTCTGAACCTCCTCTGAAGAACACTTGCTGCCCAGCATTGCTTCTTGAAAACCAATCTTTGCTGGTGCATTCTTACTGCAGCCTGAATAATGGTAGCAGCTTTGTGCATTGCAGCAACATTCTTTCGAACAGAATAACCCCTAAAAGCTGCCTGGATGCATATCTCAGACCTTCTTAACACCTGGAATTTCTCACGTTCAAATTTACCCTTAATGTAGGACCTGTAATGTCTTTGAATAATGATGGCTGACACCCTTATGGCCTGGTACTTTACTACCTCCCGGTGTCTTCTGAATGCAGCCTGAATCAGGGAAGCTGCCTGATGTTGCAGGATCACCTCCCTTCTGACCCT
This sequence comes from Hepsetus odoe, assembly GCA_017165825.1. Taxonomy (NCBI): domain Eukaryota; kingdom Metazoa; phylum Chordata; class Actinopteri; order Characiformes; family Hepsetidae; genus Hepsetus; species Hepsetus odoe. The sequence goes on from CM029377.1 coordinate 20,329,594, forward strand.
CTGACCTCTGAAGCAGGCTTGCAGGAACATTGCAGCAGAGCGCAATTTCAAGAATTCCTCCCTCTGCTTTCTGGCATCAAGTGTGGAACGATACCTCAGCTGAATTGCAATAGCAGCATGTTTGATGCTCTCTGCCATCTTCCTGCTCTCTGTGTCAGGAACGGCCTTCTTTGCCACTGCCTCGCTTCTCTTGTTGCGGGCGGCCTTCTTTGCCTTCCTCTCGTGTTTAAGATTGCAGGGAGCGTTTACTTCCACTCTTTTGCTGTTGTTCGCACTGGCTGTGTTCACCGCTGTGTTCTCACGTTGAGCTGGGCAGAGCGCCATTTATGTCTTATGACGCATTTGACACATTTGTGTCTTATGTTGTCTTGTGTCTTGTCTTGTCTTGTGTTGTGTCTTGTCTTGTGTGTAGCACCAGGGTCCTGGAGGAACGTTATTTTGTTTCACTGTGTACTGTGTATATGGCTGAAATGACAATAAATCCTACTTGAACTTGAACTTGAACTTGAACATTAACGCCTCCATTAGCTGCGCAGGAAGAATTCTTTACCGTAACGCCTCCATTAGCTGCGCAGGAAGAATTCTTTACCGTAACCCTCCAATTCCTCACGGAGGTCCACAGACTCAACGCACGCCGGCACCCTCGTCTCCCAGGATTTAATAAGCTCTAACGTCCTCTCAATCACGGCTGCACTCGTGCGCAACACCCGATCTTGCTCGCACTCCTGACTCGCTACGTCCAGGTACTGGCGGCTCATTTCTGTAACAGTGGCGGGGTGCAGGGAGGACGCCAACGCATAACTTTATTAACTATATTTACAAACAAGATCAAAGGACTGCAGTTCAAACTAAAACCAGGGAACTGCAGCCTATACCAAGAACACCAAAACCACCATAGAGTGTAGGCTAAGCCTAACGAATGAGCCACGCTCTGTTCTGACTCATCAGGGCTTAAATAGTCAGCCCCAATGAGGCACACCTGTGCTTTCATTAGCTCAGGTGTGCTCAGTCAGAACAGAGCGCCCTCTATCGTGCCCAAAACACACCTCATCCGTGACACATCAATATTAATGAGAACGTCCATGTAGAACATATTCTAGATTATCAAAGTATTTATGAGCATTTTCTAGTAAAAAATCTGTACACAGGTAGCTGTTCTACATTATAGTTATATATAATTGTATATATATATATATATATATATATATACACACACACCCTAACCCTAACCCTAGCTTTATAATCTAGAACATTTAAGAATATCTTTACATACATGTTGTATTTTATTTTTTAGAAAACTTTTGACAGCTAAATCTTAAAATATTCTACAGGCATATGATTTTTTCTAGAAAACACATATGGCAACTATCTAGAATCTACAGCATACACCATGTACATGATTATAATCTACAAGTTACTTCTGCATATCATCTTGAATTTAGAACATATTCTACATAGATATGTACTGTGTTACATGGCTAGAACCTAGAAGAGATACTACATGGATATGATTAAAGTCTTGACTTTTGATTACGTGTAGTTATTATCTAGAAGAATTTATTCCCCTACAGGAATGTATCCATGTGCTACGGAACATATTTTAGAATTTTAGAACACATCATTTATCTAATCTAGAATATGTTAGAATGTGTTCTAGATGTGTGTTGTCTTTTCTAGAAGATGTTGATGCTGCATCTTCAGTCTAGTACCTATGCTACACAACTGTGATTGCATTCTAGAAGATACTCATGTCATCTAGAATCTAGAACATATTTTGCACAGATTTAGTTCTAGATAAAAAAAACCTGCATCTGTGTAGAATGTATTAGATTATATTAGAAATATATTAATATGTTAGAATAGATTCTAGTCATAAGTATTGTCCAGAATAGACTCGTATGCATGTAGAACATATTCTAGATCACAGTCATATAGTTTAAAATGATGTATAACAATATTTTTGATGATATTCTAGAGCTTAGTTTTTATTTATGCTCTGATTTTCTATTCTAGTCTGCAGAACATGTTTAATAAGCAGTTTTTTCTTTTTGTGTGGAATCTTTTCAGAATCGTTACATTAGTTTTTAGTTGATTTTGTAAAACATTGTTTTATTTGTTTTTATTTGTGCACAATACAGATTTCTAGATAAAGAGTTCTAGAGTTTGTGTAGACTTTCATTCTTATAGTTGTGACATTTGTGTGGAATGTGTTTATAATGTTGTGTTTTTATAGTTTATAGTTCTTTATTTGAGAAATATAGTTGTTTTTGTGTAGAATATAACTGTGATTGTTCAAAATAGTCATTTTGTTTTTTGTAAAGATTTGAATTTTTAATTGTGTAGAATATAGTTTTTATTTTTTATTAAGAGTAGTTTGTTTTAATAATATATGGATATATTTTTGTGATATACATATACAGTACTGTGCAAAAGTTTTAGGCAGGTGTGAAAAAATGCTGTAAGCAAAGAATGCTTTCAGAAATATAAATAATTATTGTTTATTTTTATCAATTTACAAAATGCAAAGTGAGCGAACAAAAGAAAAATCTAAATCAAATAAATATTTGGTGTTACTACCTTTTGCCTTCAAACCAGCATCAGTTCTTCTAGGTACACTTGCACAAAGTCAGGGATTTTGTAGGATTATAGTCGGTGTATGATCAACCAGTTTTACCAAACAGGTGCTGATAATCATCAATGTCACACGGAGGTTGAAACACAGTCATGTTTGTAACAACCTACCAGCCGAGTTCCTCCAAAAATTGTGTGCAAGTGTACCTAGAGGAATTGATGCTGTTTTGAAGGCAAAGGGTGGTCACACCAAATATTGACTTGATTTAGATTTCTCTTTTGTTCATTCACTGCATTTTGTTGATTGATGAAAATAAATGATTAACACTTCCATTTTTGAAAGCATTCTTTGTTTACAGCATTTTTTCACACCTGCCTAAATTGTTGGCACAGTACTATATATATATATAGTCAGTAAGTTAGTCATTTTCTGCCGCTTGTCCTGAGCAGGGTCGTAGGGGGGTGCTGGAGTCCATCCCAGCTCACACAGGGCGAAGGACGGGGGACACACCCTGGACAGGTCGCCAGCCTATCGCAGGGAGGAGCGTGACAGGGACGGTACCTTGCTCAAGGGTACCTCAGGGCACCCTATCGGGAAGGGGTTTGAACCCCCGATCCTCCGATCCTTCTACACAAATAGAACATTTATTAAACATTTATTATATATATATATATATATATATATATATATATACATATATATATATATATATAAAATAAATGTTCTATTTGTGTAGAATATGGTTACAATTTTAATATTTATTTACACACACACACACACACACACACGCACAGAGCTTCTGTTTAAAAGTTTTGCCGTGTGGAGCTGCCGGTGTGCGAAAGTTGAAGTGTGTGTGTGTGTGTGCGTGTGTGCTGAAGCTGATGGACTCTCAGTGGTACTCTCAGGAGCCCCTCATCGATTACAGCAAAACAATGTTTATTCAAGACCAGCTGCCTCTGTGTGTGTGTGTGTGCATGTGTGTATGTGTGTGTGTGTGTGTGTGTGTGTGTGTGTGTGTGTGTGTGTGTGTGTGTGTGTGTGTGTGTGTGTGTGTGTGTGTGTTTTCTAACCTTGGCTCCATCAGCACCAGGTGGTCCTGGAGGTCCAGTTGGTCCCGGGGTACCCTGCAGAGAAGACACATTTTCAGTGAAAACACTGTGAAACACACACACACACACACACACACACCATAAGGTTCTAGTAGTGTGAGCAGCCTGTCGCTTTGCTAGAACCTCTTTAAGTGCAACTGAAAGGGTGTTGTCCATGGCCGTCTAACCCAAGTATTAACTGTATAGACTGCAATCGCTGTGGCCTGCTTGTTGATCCAGTTCTCTCCGCTGAATCCAGTTCTCTTTGAGATAATCTCTCCGTAAGGGACTTCTGCTTCTGCCCGATGGTGTCCCTCACCGGGTTTTTCGGGTAGGCACCAGGGACAGCTTTGTCCACAGCTCAAGGCTTACGCTCTGGCCAATAAGTAGAAGGTCTGTAGGTCCATTTCCTCGGATCAGTAGGAATCTTTTCTGAGTTTTTAACAGTTCACCCTCTCCTCCCAACATTCAAGATTCAAAATTCATGATTAAAACATGCTGAAGTTGGTTTAAGATTCAAGATTCAAAAGTCAAGATTTGAGGTTCCAGATTCAATTGTCAAAATTTAAGATTTGGGAATAATAGATTTGGGCATATTCAAAACTAGATCGTGATTAAAATGAATGGCTTTAGTCAGATAATATGCAAGTCAAATGTCGAAACTAATAAATGAAAATAAAATTACAAATACATGACAACAGAAAAGTAATCAAATAATAAAACAGTAAAATTGAAAACAGAACAAAGACACTTTAGATGCTATTTGACAGTAGTATTGGGGACACCTGGCCATTACCTCTCAGCAGGAATTTCTTATTCTAAAGCTGTGCACTGACATAGACTTGGTCCTCTTTCATGATCATAAGAGCTTCCACTCTTCTGGGAAGGAGTTCAGAGTGTTTTTGGAGCTTTTACTGAGGCACTAAGGTTGGATGAGAAGGTCCGTCTTGCATTCTAACTCATCCTGAAATGTTGGACAGGGTTGAGGTGAGGGTTAGGTTCTTCTTTGAGGGACCTTCTCTGCTTCACTGATTTCCTTTCTCTGAAAGTAAAGCAGCCTCATCCCATTAAGCCTCCCCCTCCAAACTTTACAATCAGCACAGTGCAGTCGGGCACGGGCGTATCCCGAGCTCAGACTCGTCCATCAGACTGCCCAGCGGAGAAGCGGGATCTGTCTACAGGACAAGCGTCGACTGCACCAGAATCCATCACAGCCATTTGACCCACAGAACCCAATTCCATGGAGCTTGGATGGAAAATCCAAGGGATTTTCCTGCTGATATTAGAAGTGCTGGTGTGTGTGTGTTTCTGTGTGTGTATGTGTGTGCTGACTGCGTTTACACACAACTGAACTAATTAGTGAATCAAGTCTTGCTGTATTTATTATCAAAACACAAGAAAGTAGTTTGACATTAAAATTAGTGGAGCCTGAGAATTTAATCTAATCACTCTCCACCCCTCCATCTCTCTCTCTCTCTCTCTCTCTCTCTCTCTCTCTCTCCGAAGCAGCTGTTGTTCCTGTCCTCAGGCTGTCTTTGTGTACCAGTACTGTTTGTGTGGTTTGACCCACTTTATCCATCATTAACTCTAAAGCGACTGATTGGATTAAGTGCTGCATTAATGTTCAAAGGGCCACTCGTTTGTTCTGACACTTTCTTCTTTCCTTCGCTGTTGTTTTTTTTTTTTTTTGCTTCTCTTCTTGTGTTTCTGTAATCATGTTGTTCCCTCAATTAAAAGGAACATGAAGGGGACACAGGCTTCCTGATCCTCTGCGCTCGTTAAGTGTCTTGGGTGTTGAACGTCTTTTTCGCAGTGTCAAAGAAAAGATTTCATATGAATATATGCCCCTCGAAAAGTAGTGGGATGGCGAGGACACGTCATTCCTTGTCACACTGAAGACATGAGACCGAAACAGGAAGAGATCAGAGCTTTCTTTTGGCAATTTATGCATCTAGATGTGTCAAATCACATACAACTCAGCACCTTTTGTTTCAGACCTCTCGGGTTTTCAAGTGACTAAAAGTATTGGGAAAGGGAAACCAGCATGAAGACCAGAGGGAAGTTTGTGATGGGAGATGCTGACATTTTGAAGCTGAAAAAAGGAAAAATTCATTAAAAATCCTTCACAAACACTGATCTGAGCCTGGAAGAGCATTTGAGATGTCCTGAAAAAGAAGGAAACCACTGGTTTACCAATTAATAGATACAGAAAATCTAAAAGATTCAAACAAATACAGTTCAGTTCAGTTTAGTAAGAGTTTGTTTGTTGTTAATAGTTGCAGGGCTGCAGCTTCTTTGAGGTTGCATAACAGAGGACAGACTATCTCTGTCAACGCTACAATAGCGCCCTCGCTTGTCCTTCTGTCTCTGACTGCCACGCCCATGAAGGATGCGGCTGATGTCGGCTTTCAGCAGAACGGGGACATCTCACTCTTTAAACAAAGCCATAATTCCTCTCTGATCTCATTACTATGGAACACCTTAGTTCTTAAAGAAGGTAGCTAAAACTGTCGCTTGTACACTTTTTCCAACTGTCGCCATACATTTTCCCCAACAGTCGCTGTACACTTTCTTTTTCCAAGACGCAGGTTCTTCCAGGACAAGGCCTGTAGAGGGACAACCAGAAAAAAATGCCCAACAAAAAAGCGTCCCAACAAAATCAAGGAATATCTGAACCCAAACAGGATCTGTCCAAACGTGAATGGAACAAACAGGACTGGGACAACAGGATGTGAGAAACGGACCAAGACAACCAGGAGCATTTCAAACAAGACTGGGATTAAACAGAACCAGCCCAAACAGGATCAGACAAAGAACTAGCCCAAACAGGACTGGGACAAACAGGACCGGGACAAAGAGGACTGCGACAAACAGCAGCCAGAAAAAGGGGACAGGGACTTTTCTGCAGTCTATTTCTGTTAAGTTGATAAACATCTCTGTTTGTCTGAGATAAATTGGACTAAGTACTTAAAGATGAAAGTCCTAATTATCTTCAGACGGAGTGTGTGTGTGTGTGTGTGTGTGTGTGTGTGTGTGTAAGTTTATAACACACAAGTATAAAATGAACAGATTCTCATTAGGATAATGCTTAAAGATTATTAAACTCTAATTACTATTTTATTTATAATTGTTTTATTTTTATTTTACATTTAATATACACCAAGTTATGTTTATATTAAAACATGGTTTATTTAGATTTACAGTTATTAAAAGGCAAATCATGCTATTTTCTGTTTTAAAGTTTGAAAACGAGGCCTGGTCTTTGTGATTAATTTATAAAAATAATTTTAATAATTTGTATTTAGTCTGAACATCAGCTGTACTTGACTTTACCAATTCAGTCCCTTAAATTTTACATTTAATATCTCTCTCTCTCTCTCTCTCTCTCTCTGTCTGCCCTTAGTCTCTCTGTCTCTCTCTCTCTCTATTCTGTTTCTCTCTCTCTCTGTCTCTGTCTTTCTCTCTGTCTCTCTCTTTCTTTTTCTCTCTCTCTCTCTCTCTCTCTCTCTCTTCTCTCTCTCTCTCTCTCTCTGGCTAAGCTGCATGTGTGTGTGTGTGTGTGTGTGTGTGTGTGTGTGTGTGTGTGTGTGTGTGTGTGTGTGTGTATGTGTGTGTGTTTCCTCTGGATCTGTGTTTTTCTGCTGTTGAACAGATGCTGCAGGATTGGATGAAGGTGATGTGGCCCACTGGGAAAGTCCTGTTTGTAGCAAGTGATGAGTCCACCGTGTGTGTGTGTGTGTGTGTGTGTGTGTGTGTGTGTGTGTTTTCACTTTGACCAGTGAGGTATGTGTTCATATTTAAGCAGATGGGTTCATGCCATGTAGACAGTTTTGGAGAATTCATGAAACACACACACACACACACACACACACACACACACACACACACACACACACACACACACACAGTAATTGTTGTATGAATAACTTTTTTATAATATTTTACTTGTTCAGATTAAACTTCAGGAGCATCATGAAGTTTATACAAAGGATATAACAACACTCTCTGTAACACTCTATAATACTCTCTGTTCTATAACACTCTTTATCACTCTATAATACTCTATTACACTATATAATACTCTAATGCTCTATAACGCTGTATACTGCTTTATAACATTCCATAAAACTATAAAACTCTATAAGATCTCTATAAAACTCTGTGACTCTAACATTCTTTAACACTCTATAAAACTCTGTAACACTCTATAACACTCTTTAACACCATATAAAACCCGTTAACGCTCTTTAACATTCTGCAACACTCTGCAACAATCTATAACACTCTTTAACACTCTATAATACTCTATTAACCTCTATCTTCTTCTTCTTTTTCTTTCGGCTGCTCCCGTTTAGGGGTCGCCACAGCGGATCAACTGTCTCCATTTCTTCCTGTCATTGCATCTTCCTGCTTCAAACCGACCACCTGCATGTCCTCTCACCACATCCATAAACCTCCTCTTTGGTCTCTCTTCTCCTCTTTCCTGGCAGCTTCCATCTTCAACATCCTCCTTCCAATATATTCTCATCTCTCTTCTTGGACATGTCCAACCAATCTAACCTTTGCTTCTAACCTTGTCTCCAAGACGCCTAACCTGAGCTGTCCCTCTCTAATATACTCATTTCTAATCCTGTCCATCCTCGTCACACCCAATGAAAATCTCAGCATCTTTAACTCTGACACCTCCAGCTCCGCCTCCTGTCCTCGTCAGTGCCACCATCTCCAACCCATACAACATAGCTGGTCTCACTACTGTCCTGTAAACCTTTCCTTTTACTCTAGCTGGTACCCTGCTCTCCGTCACAAATCACTCCAGCCACTTTCCCACCCATTCCAACCAGCCTGCACTCTCTTCTTCACCTCTTCCACACTCGCCATTACTCTGGAAATCCTGTTGATCCCATGCATTTAAAACCTCTACCTTTGTTACCTCCACTCCCTGCATCCTAACCACGCCACTTCTCCCTTTCATCTTACACTCATGTATTCTGTCTTTGCCTCTACTCACTTTCATTCCTCTCCTCTTCTCTCTAGAGTATATCTCCATCTCTCCTCAAGCTGCTCCCTACTCTTGCTACAGATCACAATATTATCAGCAAACATCATCAAATCACAGCGGAGACTCCTTGCCCAACCTCGTCCCGCCAACCTGTGTCCATTACATTAAAACAGAATGGTCAGCGCTGATCCTTGATGTAATCCCACATCTAAATGCATCAGTCACTCTTACTGCAGACGTTATCACTGTCACTGCGCTCATACATATCCTGAACTACTCTCACATACTTCTCTGTAACACCAGACTTCCTCATACAAACCACAACTCCTCTCTCTCTAGGCACCCTGTCATGGCGCTTTCTTCCAAATCCAGCAATGCAATGCAGCTCCTTCTGACCTTCTCTGCATCTTCTCCATCAACACCCTCAGAGCAAACATTGCATCTGTGGTGCACTTTCTCGGCATAAAACCATACTGCTGTTCAATGATCCTCACCTCTTTTCTTTAACTCAGCTTCTTCTTACTTCTTTCCCATAACTTCATGGTGTGGCTGATCAACTTTATCCTCTATAGTTACTACAGCTCTGTGCATCAATTCGCTCTTAGAAGATCGGTACCAGTACACTTCGTCTCCACTCTCAGGCATCTTCTCACTTGCCAAGATTGTGTTAAACAATCTGGCCAGAAACTCAACTGCCATCTCCCCTAAACATCTCCATGCTTCCACTGGTATGTTATCCGGTCCAACAGCCTTTCCATTCTTCATCCTCTTCATCGCTGCCCTTACTTCCATCTTGTTTATTTGCTGCACTTCCTGGTTAACTCTTCTCACATCATCCAGTCTTCTCTATCTTCATTTTCTTCATTCATCAGCTCCTCAAAGTATTCCTTACATCTGCTCAACACGCTCTGCTTCACCTGTGAGTATCGCTACTATTTCTCTATCTTTTAACGCTCTGACCTTACAGCATCTTTCCCAGATCTGTCTCTCTGTCTAGCCAATCGGTAAAGGTCCTTTTCCTCTTACTGTCCAACCTCTCTACAAATTCACCAAACACCTTATCTTTGGCCACTGCTTTCTTCGCCCCGCGGTTCATCTCCTTGTACACCTGTGTACTTTCTTCATCTCTTTGACTGTCCCTTGTCTTTGCCTCCCTCTTCTTTTGAATACACTCCTGGACTTCTTGGTTCCACCACCAGGTTTCTTTATCCTCTTTCTTCCTTCCAGATGTCACACTAAGTACATTTCTAGCCGTCTGCCTTATCACTTCTGCAGTAGTTTCCCAGCAATCCGGTAGCTCTTCAACACCTCCCAGTGCCCGTGTTAACTCCTGCCTGAATTCCACCTTACAGTCCTCCTCCTTCAGCTTCCGCCATTTGATCCTCGACTCTGCCCTCACTTTCCTTCTCTTGACCTCCAAGGTCATCCTACAGACCACCATCCTATGCTGTTGGCCATACACTCTCCCCTGTCACTACTTTGCAGTCTCGATCTCTTTCAAACTGACCTCCTGCAAAGAATATAATCCACCTGTGAGCATCTTCCTCCACTTTTACACGTCACCCTGTGCCCTCCTCTTAAAATAAGTATTAACTACAGCCATTTCCATCCTTTTGCAAAATCTACAAACTATCTTGACTTCTGCATTCCTCTCTCCTTGACACCATGCCTACCCATCACCTCCTCATCACCTCTGTTCCTTCACCAACATGATCATTAAAATCTGCACCAATCATCACTCTCTCTCCCTGGGTACACTCTTCTATCACTTCATCTAACTCACTCCAGAATTTTTCCTTCTCTTTCATCTTACAACCAACTTGTGGAGCATAAGCACCAACAACATTCATTATCACACCTTCAACTTCCAGCTTCAAACTCATCACCCTCCCTGACACCCTCTTCACTTCCAAACACTTCCCATATACTCTTCCTCTTCCAGGATAACACCTACCCATTCTCCCTCTATCCACACCATGGTAGAACAGTTTAAACCCCTCCAATACACCTGGCCTTACTACTCCTCTCCATCTAGTCTCTTGCACACACAAAATGTCAACCTCTTCCTTCTCTCCATCATATCAGCTAATTCTTCTACTTTACTCAGTCATGCTGCCAACATTCAAAGTCCCTACCTCACTTCCACTCTCCTCTCCTTCTTTCTCTCCTTCTCCCTCTGACATGCTTTCCTCCTCTTCTCTTCTTTGGCCAACAGTAGTCCAATCTCCACCAGCAACCCTGTAGGCTAACAGCACTGATGGCGTGTCAAGTTAAGACCTGGGCCTCAATTGTCCTGGGTATGGAATTCTGTATCATGCACCAGATATTGACTTGGCAAAGCACTGGATCTTCCTGACGTAGAATCTCCCCATTTACCTGGACTGCACTAAGAAATACACTGGCTTGTGCATCCCTAGTGGCTGGGTTCTATTAACCTCTATGAAGCTCTATACTCAAGGACACTCCCAATATATATATAAACATCTCTATATGCGTGTAAAGGAGTCGGCCCCCCAAATCAGGCATATGCAGTGGGTTCGATTCCCTCACCGTACAACTGAAGAACCCTTTGATAAGGGTGTCATCCAACATGTGCCTGAATAGCTTTCAATAGCTGCCCCATGCTGCACGTGTGTGTATGGGTGAAACGCAGAGGTTGAATTTGTTGTGTTTTGCTGTGTTGCGTTCACAATGACAGGGTAGTCATTTTCATTTTTTTCACTAATATTCAAACACTCTATAATACTCTATAATATTCTCTAATTCTCTTTAACACTTTAACACTCTAAGGTGATTCTATTGTACTCCATAACAATCTATAACACACTATAATCCTCTATAAGCCTATAAAGCTATATATAATAATTTAAGTGACACTTATAAAATCTGTAATATTAATTATAACCTCCACAATTCTCTCTATAAAGCTCTATAATATCTATAATCCTATATAATCCTCTATAAAGCCTCTTAATACTTTTGCACTCTATAATACACTGAAACACTCTATATCATTAATTGTAACTGGGTCAATGATAGATGGTGCTCTACCTGACTGGATCAAATCATCTTCATTTCTTCCTGTCCTCTGCATCTTCCTGCTCTCAAACCAACCACCTGCACTTCCTCTCTACCACAGTCCATAAACCTCCTATTTGCCCTCCTCTCTTCTCCTCTTCCTGCGCTCCATCCTCCTTCCAATATGATCCTCCTCTCTCTGACATGCTAAACCAACACAACCTTGCTTATCCGACTTTGTCTCCAAAACGTCTAACCTGAAGCTGTCCCTCTAATATACTCATGAATTTCTAATCCTATCCATCCTTGTCACACCCAACGAAAAACCTCAGCATCTTAACTCTGACACCTCCAGCTCTGCCTCCTGTCTTTTCATCAGTGCCACCATCTCCATCCCATACATTTACATTTGCGGCATTTAGCAGACGCTCTTATCCAGAGCGACTTACATGTCCTAACTCACTTTCATTCCTCTCCTCTCAGAGCACTCATCTCTCCAGGTTCTCAAACTGCCCCTACTCTCACTCAGATAACAGCATCATCAGCAAACATCATCACCAGGAGATTCCTGTCTAACCTTTGTTCTGTCAACCTGTCCATTACCATTGCAAACAAGAATGGGCTCAGCGCTGATCCTTGATGTACTCCAACCTCTACCTTAAATGCATCCGTCACTCCTACTGCAGATCTCACCGCTGTCACACTGCCCTCATACATATCTACATACTACTCTCACATACTTCTCTGTAACACCCGACTTCCTCATACAAGATCACACTCTCCTGAAAATCTGTCATATGCTTTCTCCAAGTCCACAAAGGCACAATGTAACTCCTTCTGACCTTCTCTGTACTACTCCATCAACACTCTCAGAGTAAGCATTGCATCTGTAGTGCCTTTTCTCAGCCTAATACCATACTGCTGTTCACTAATCCTCACCTCTTTCCCATAACTTCATGCTGTGGCTAATTAACTTTATCCCTTTATAGTTACCATAGCTCTGTGCATCACCCTTATTCTTGAAAATTGCTACCAGTACACTTAATTTCCACCTCAGGCATTGTCTCACTTTCTGAAGATAGTTAAACAATCTGGTCAGAAACTCAACTGCCATCTCCCCTGAACATCTCCATGCTTCTACTGGTATGTCATCCGGTCCAACAGACTTTCCATTCTTCATCCTCTTCATCGCTGCCCTTACATCATCCAATCTTCTCTCTCTCTTATTTTCTTCACTCATTAGCCCCTCAAACTCTATCTGCTCAACACGCTCTGTTCACCTGTGAGTACGTTTCCATTTCTATCTTTAATCCCTGACCTGCTGCACATCTTTCCCAGCTCTGTCTATCTGTCTAGTCAATCAGTGAAGGTCCTTTTCTCCCTCTTTACTCTCCAACCTCTCATGCAATCTACCAAACACCTTATCTTTAGGCCTTGCCACCGCTTTCTTTGCCCTGTGTCTACATCTCCTAGTACATCTATCTACTTTCTTCATCTCGCTGACTGTCCCACATCTTCTTTGCCTCCATCTTCTTTTGTATAAACTCCCAAACGTCTTGGTTCCACCACCTGTTTTCCTTATCTTCCTTCTTCCTTCCAGATGTCACACCACCAATTACATTTATAGCTGTCTGCCTTATCATTTCGCAGCAGTTTCCAGCAATCAGTAGCTCTTCAACACCTCCCAGTCCCCATGTTAACTGCTGCCTGAATTCCACCTTGCTGTCCTCCACCTTCCGTTTTCACCATTTGATCCTCGACTCTGCCCTCACTTTCAACCTCTCCTTGACCTCCAAGGTCATCCTACAGACCACCATCCTATGCTGTTTAGCTACACTCTCCCCTGTCACTACTTTGCAGTCCCCAATCTCCTTCAGACTGACCCTCCTGTAAATAATATAATCTACCTGTGAGCATCTTCCTCCACTTTTATATGTCACCCTGTGCTCCTCCTTCTTCTTAAAATAACTATTAACTACATCCATTTCCACTCTTTGCAAAATCTACAACCATCTGACCTTCAGCATTCCTCTCGTTCACACCATATCTATCCATCACCTCCTCATTACCTCTGTTCTCTTCCCCAGCATGACCATTAAAATCTGCACCAATCACCACTCTTTTTCCCCTTGGTATACTTTCTATCACTTCATTTAACTTACTCCAGAATTTTTCTTTCTCTTCCATCTCAACCAACCTGTGGAGCATAAGCACTAACAACATTCATTATCACACCTTCAACTTCCAGCTTCAAACTCATCACCCTCCTGACACCCTCTTCACTCTTCACATATTCTTCCTTCAGGATAACACTACTCCATTCCTCCTTCCATCCACACCATGTAAAAGCTAATTCAACCTCCTCCAATACACCTGCCCTACTACCCTTCCATCTAGTCTCGCACACACAAAATGTCAACCTTCTTCCCATCATATCAGCACCTCTCTACCTTACCAGTCATGCTGCCAACACCAAAGTCCCTTTACCCTTGTTTCCATTCTCTTCCCCTTCTGACGTTTCCTTCCCCTCTGGCTTTTCCTCCTCTTTCTTCTCCTCCTCCTTGGCCAACAGTAGCTAAATTTCCACCAGCAACTCCTGCAGGCTAACAGCATTGCGGTGGTTGTAGTTAATCCGGCCTCGACCGATCCGGTATGGAATTCTGTTTCATTGTCTGCATATTGATTTAGCAAAGTTTTACACTGAATAACCATCCAGATGTAACCCTCCCATTTATCCAGACTTGGGACCAGCATGAAGAAATACACTGGCTTGTGCATCCCTAATGGCTGGGTTACTCTATAACACTCTATAATAATTTATACTACTATATAACCCTCTATAAATCTCTGTAACATTATAAAACTCTGTAACTCTCTATAACACTCTATAACACTCTATAACACAACACTCTTTAACACTCTTTAACGCTCAATTAAATTCTATAAAACTCTGTAACACTCTATAAAACTCTGTAACACTCTATAACACTATAACACAACACTCTTTAACACTCTATAAAACTCTATAAAACTCTGTAACACTCTATAAAACTTTACAATCCTCTATAAATCTCTGTAATACTCTATAACAATATATTTGCCTATATATATGCCTGAGGAGTAGAGACGAAGTGTACTGGTATTGATCTTCAAGAATAAGGGTGAGGCACAGAGCTGTAGTAACTATAGAGGGATAAAGTTGATCAGCCACACCATGAAGTTATGGGAAAGAGTAGTGGAAGCTCGGTTAAGAAAAAGTAAAGAGGTGAGGACTGAGTGAACAGCAGCATGGTTTTATGTCGAGAAAGAGCACCACAGATGCAATGTTTGCTCTGAGGGTGTTGATGGAGAAGTACAGAGAAGGTCAGAAGGAGCTGCATTGTGCCTTTGTGGATTTGGAGAAAGCATAAGACAGGGTGCCTAGAGAGGAGTTGTGGTTTTAGGTGAGGAAGTCTGGTGCTACAGAGAAGTATGTGAGAGTAGTTCAGGATATGTATGATGACAGTGTAACAGTGGTGAGATCTGCAGTGGGAGTGAAAGGCATTTAGGGTAGAGGTTGGTTTACATCAGGGATCAGCACTGAGCCCATTCTTGTTTGCAATAGTAATGGACAGGTTGACGGACGAGGTTAGACAGGAGTCTCAGTGGACGATGATGCTGTTGATGATATTAGACTGTTAGAGAGAGGAGCAGCTTGAGGAGAACCTGGAGAGATGGAGATATACTCTGGAGAGGAGAGGAATGAAAGTGAGTAGGGCAAAGACAGAATACATGAGTGTGAATGAAAGGGAGGACAGTGGAGTGGTTAGGATGCAGGGAGTGGAGATATCAAAGGTGGAGGAGTTTAAATACTTGGGATCAACAGTTCAGTGTAACGGCGAGTGTGGAAGAGAGGTGAAGAAGAGAGTGCAGGCTGGTTGGAATGGGTGGAGAAGAGTGGCTGGAGTGATTTGTGACAGACGTGACACCAGCTTAGAGGAAAGGGAAGGTTTACAGACAGTAGTGAGACCAGCTATGTTGTGTATGGGTTGAGACGGTGGCACTGGACGGTGCTGGGCAGGGGAGGCTGAGCTGAGGTGTCAGAGTTAAAGATGCTGAGATTTTCATTGGGTGTGACGAGATGGACAGGATTAGAAATGAGAGTATTAGGAGGGACAGCCCAGGTTAGACGTATTGAGACAAGGCTAGAGAAGCCAAGGTTGTGTTGGTTTGGACATGTGCAGAGGAGAGATGAGGATTATATTGAGAGGAGGATGCTGAAGATGGAGCTGCCAGGAAAGAGGAGATCCAGATTCGGTTTGAAGCAGGAAGATCCAGAGGACAGGAAGAAATGGAGACAGTTGATCCGCTGTGGCACCCCTAAACGGGAGCAGCCGAAAGAAAAAAGTAAAGAAAACTCTATACAATATATCACACTCTATAATACTCTATTTGATAGGGTTTGTGTGGTTTTTGTGTGGTTGTGTGGTTATAATAATCTATAAAACTCTCTAACGCTCTATAACACTTTCTTATAATACTTATAATACTCTTTAACCCACTATAATGCTCTATTTTGATAGGGTTTAGGGTTTCATTTTTAAAAACTTGTAAAGCTCCGTGCTACTCTGTAGGGTTTTATCGTTCAGTGGAATCAGTGAGAAGATACAAGTTTATTTAAATGTAATTAAATATATTAAATATTAATATAATTAAATATGAATATAATTAAATTGACAATTGATGACTGATTATTAGAGGAATAATAAAATTTGTAGATCCTTTCTTTTTCATCAAGGTTAGATTCAAATAGCATTTAATTCTTCTTATGATAAATAAACAAACACACACATACGCACACACACACACACACACACAGCAACATGCACAAACACACACACACACACTCACACATGCACACACACACACACACACACACACACACACACACACACACTCACACGCACGCACACACACACACACACACAGCAACACGCACATGCATACAATACAAATGGTCTAGGGGTGATTTTTTTTTCTGGTCCAAGTTTTATTTGACCTGGTTTTGCAAACACGGAGACACGCTGTAAACTAAAGCTCACACAAACACACATGAGTCAGATTGTGGCAAAGCTTTCACGATGCACTGAATCGTTTTTAATGAATTGTTTTCTTTATTACTTAACCTGGCAAGATATTTTAGGATTCACAGTATAATTTTCTAACAGTTTCCAGTGAATCAAATACAGAAGTGATAAAGCTTGAGGTTTTGGTGATGCACAGAATAATATTTTAGAGTGTCCTCTAAAATATTGCCTGTTTAATATTACCCACATATGAGGAACTGAATCATTTCCAGATTAATCAGTTAGTGCTGGGCTTTGAGCTTTTACACTACATGTAATTACTGGATTAATAATAATAAAATTTTATTTAATTCATAATTTTTTCAAATTAAATGATGGTGAATGTTTAGATTAAATGATTCATTGATTTGTTTTCATTATGAATCAACCTGTGCGAAACCTTAATCCGAATCAATTTTCAAGAAAATCAGATGAAGTTTGATCTTCAGCTGAATCATTTTCATTATGAATGAAACAGTGGAGCCCTATGTGACTCAGTGATTCATCAGGTCATTTGGAATCAAAAGCGCCTGCACACACACACACACACACACACACACACACACACACACACACACACACACACACACACACGCCTGAATCAGACCCAAGCACTACAGCAGCATCACATTGATCATACACACAACGATATCAATGCGTTCCTACACCAGCTATTACACACATCTGTGTGTGTGTGTGTAAAACACATGTAAATATACACTCACTCATTTAAGTGTGACTAAATCTTTATGCATACGTATGTGTGTGTGTGTGTGTGTGATTTCTTCCAATTACCATTCCTGTTTTGCTTTAATGAAAATTGCTGTTCTCAGGTCAGTTGTGCTGGATCCTGCTGCTTTTGGTCAAAAATGATCAATCACTGTCCTCTCTGCTCCTCACTCCTCTTCTCTCTCTCTTTCACCCTACACACATCTAGAGAGAGTGAGAGTGATGGGGGAGAGGGAGGACCACCTACACACCTATAGAGAGAGAGAGAGAGCAACACCTGTATATGTGGTCACAGCACTCAGTTAATTGGTTAATTGGTTTAACAAGATGTGGGGAACAAGCAGAGATGGTGATTTTTTATTCTGGACGCGCTTTGTAAGTGAGGTGGTTTTGTATGCAGCGATGTATGTCTGTGTGTAAGAGTGTAAGGACAGGGTTTGTCTCTCTGTTGGTAATTACTGTCGGCTTTTAGACTGCATTAAACACTTTGCTTTTAGTGTCAGTGCTTCAGCATCTATTAGTGCTCATCTCTAAACACACACACACACGCCCCTGTTGCTCTAATGACGGCCGTTTAATGTATTTAAATCAATTCACAAAACCATTAAGCACTTTGCTGGATTTATATAAACGGTAATCAACAAAGACATGGAATATAATGTTTAACACACACACACACACACACACACACACACACACATACTTGTCAGACCATATGATGTAACATCCAACGTGTTGTTATTCTGGTTATTGTCATGTCTTCCTGTCCTCTGCGTCTTTTTCCTTCACACTGCATGTCCTCTCTCATAGCTACACCAATCCATAAACCTCCTCTTTGTCTTTCCCCTTTCCCTCTTTCCTGGCAGCTCCATCCTCAACATCCTTGTCCTGATACATTCTTCATCTCTCCTCTGGACATAAGTAAATACAGCTGGTCTCATCATCACCTCCAACCTGTATAACATAGCTAGTCTCACTATCATCTCCAACCCATATAACATAGCTGGTCTCATTACCACCTCCAACCTGTATAACATAGCTGGTCTCAACACCGTCTCCAACCAGTATAACATAGCTGGTCTCACTACCATCTCCAACCCATATAACTTAGCTGGTCTCATTACCATCTCCAACCCGTATAACATTGCTGGTCTCACTACCGCCTCCAACCCATATATCATTGCTGGTCTCGCTACCACCTCCAACCTGTATATCATGCTGGTCTCAGCACTGTGTCTCCAACACACACAAAATAGCTGGTCTCACTACCATTTTGTAAACCTTTCCTTTCATTCTTGCTGGTAACATATGGATTATTTCCATTTGGGTCACCTGGCTGTTCAGAAATTCCCAAACCATCACAAGATGTCTTTCCAGTCTTTCCAGCGGAAGTAAATAGAACTGGACATCCCAAATCTGCGCATTTTGTCCCCAGTGAAGCTCCATGTTTCAATTGTTCTGTGGGACATTGTTGCATTTAAAATGAAAAATAAAGAGCAAAAATACTTTTGAAATCACACACTCAAAAATAAAATATTTTTATTGTAAAAATATTTTAACAAAAATAAATGCTTCAGAGATACAGAATCTCCATTCCACCTTTAATAATCTTTAAAGTGTCTTTACTGCCCCATTTAATGTGGAATGAAAAAACGATTATTATTTTTATGACTGAGCTGTTGCTTTACGTTCCTTGTTCTGGAATACGAAAAAGGAAAGATCTCTCTGGGAAGAAAACAGAGACACTAAAGGAAACAAAGGGAAACAATTTCTATGGCCATTTTTAAGCTGGAATTGGCTGGTTGATTGGTCAACAGGATGGTTTTCACAGATCCAAACTCATTAGAGCTAAGTTCGACACGGTTCTAAAGGACAGGCCAATTTCAAGGCGGAGCTGTTCCAGTGACTTGGAAATGAATATTTTTTCTGTATTGTTGCCATACCTTTTTAGATTGATGCACCTTTCTGTTAGTAGAAATGTTTGCTTATTTGTTTATTTGCTTATTTTCCTAACGTTACACCTGTAGTAGTTTTACATTTTATTATAAATGTATTACATTTATAATTCCAGCAAATTATACATGGTTAAATGTAAGAATAGGTCCTTATATAGAGTTTGTAGAGGTATAGTGTTGTACAGTGTTAGCTTTTTGTAGTGTTATAGAGTGTTATAGAGTGTCATAGAGGGTTACAGAGTGTTAAAGTGTTGTAGAGTATTATAGAGTGTTATGAGTCTTTATTGAAATAAAACAATAGAAACTACTTAACGTTGACGTGTGTGTGTGTGTGTGTGTGTGTGTGTGTGTGTGTGTGTGACTGTGAGTGTGTATGTGTGTTTAAAAGAGATTTACAAGGAGGTCTGTCACATCGAGATCAAATCTATTATTTTCACCTTGGAGGTGGTAGACAAGAAAATGCACACGCACGCAAGACACACACACACACACACAGAATTCCTCTTTCTTTTGCTTTCTTACTCTCACCTTCCTGTAGTCTGTCTGTGTGAGTTTGTGTGTGTGTGTGTGTGTGTGTGTGTGTGTGTGTGTGTATGCGCGGGCCTGTGTGATACATAAGGTAAATTTGTTTTTGACTATGGTGCATAATTTAAATATACACACACTTTACTTTTTCTAGTTATGACATCTGTGTTTCTCCAGCCTTTCAGAACTGATACTGTAACCAGTTAATATGTAAATGAGCTGTTTTACAGTTGCAGAGCCTCTACAAAGGGGGTGGAAGCAATGCATTGAGCTGAATAATAATAATAATGTCTTTATTTTTGTGACATCACAAATGACAGCAAGAAAGAGAGAGAGAGAGAGAGAGAGAGAGAGAGAGAGAGAGAGAGGAGAGAGACTGAGAGAGAGACAGAGAGAGAGAGCCAGAGAGAGAGAGAGAGAGAGAGAGAGACTGAGAGAGAGACAGAGAGAGAGAGAGAGAGACTGAGAGAGAGACAGAGAGAGAGAGAGAGAGACAGAGAGAGACAGAGAGAGACCAACAGATATAGAGCAAGAGAGACAGAGAGAGACCAACAGATACAGAGCGAGAGAAAGAGCGAGATAGAGAGAGAGAGAGAAGAGGGGATGTAGGTTTCAAGGATTAAACAGTAGATTTTTAACTTTAGGGTTGCATTAGTTCTGTTTACAGGACACAGTGATACTCAAGCACCCAGAGAGAGAGAGAGAGAGAGAGAGAAAGAGAGAGAGAGTGAGAGAGAGAGAGAGAGAGAGAGAGAGAGAGAGAGAGAGAGAGAGAGAGAGAGGAGTGGGAGTTTTGAATCTTTGAATTTCAGCCACAGATGTTAAATGGATAAGTCCGGGTAACGGAGGAACATAAAGATGGATGGAGATAAAAGCGGATGAATAAAGGGAGAGATATAACATCATAATAGAACGGGAGAAGAGAAACAGATGAAGGGGACAAGAAGAGATAGATAGCGAGAGAGAGAGAGAGTGTTAGTGATGATGATCAGAGAGATAAAGATGTGGAAGAGAGAAGAGTTATGATGCGATGAACCAAGGAAAGAGGGATGAGAAAGAAAGAAAGAATGATGAAGTGGAGGATGGAGGGATGAAATGTAAGCCATGTATTCAGGCGGTGATTCTTAAACTGGTTTTATACTGCTGACTCTCTCTAATCTCCTCACCCCAAGAAACGAGTCTCTTACAGTGAACACACACACAATACACATACACACAAACTCCACCTAAATCACACCCTTTCTGTTTATTATGTTTCCTCCTCTTTCTATCTCTCTTGCTGTCTCTCTGTCTCTCTTTTTCTCTGTGTCTCTGTCTCTGTCTCTCTCTGGCCCCCATGCTACAGAGTTCTAGTACACTTAATGAGATATTTTTTTTTAAAGAAACCAGTGTTATAGAACTGGTGAACTGTTCCAAAGACACACACTGTGCTGCAGTGGTTCTAGATCAGTTTTGACATCACTCATTTGGTTGCTTCACTACAGGGAAAAAGACAGAACAGTCTGAATTTAAAGAGTAGAGAACAATAAGACACACTTTATGTGTGTGTGTGTGTGTGTGTGTGTGTTACAGAAACCCACTGACCGTCGTGGCTACATATGGTGGGTCAGACAGCTTAGAGCTGCTGGGGTTCTCCGGAACAGAACATGTGAGGACACACAGCTTTAAACAGCAGTGAACAGTCTGGATGACCTCACTGAGCAGGGAGTAATCCTGTTCTTACACACACACACACCCACACACACAAACACACACACTCAGTAGAGGAGGAAGTCTCCACAAAACACACTATAAAAAAAAAAAAAAAAACTGATAAAGAGAATCTAGAACCTGTTGTAGATTTCATTCACAGTACCCTTTAGAAGAGATATTTCCAAAATCCTGTATAATAATAATAATAATAATAATAATAATAATAATAATAATACATTGAAAATATATATAATATAAATGTAATATTACATTAAATACAGAAGGAATTATGATGGGTTTTTAGAAAAGGTTTTCAAGTTCTGATCCATATCATGTATAGTCAGAGGGTTCATAACGTTTCAAAAAAAAAGTTCCTCTTACTCTTTTAAAAATTATTTTGGTTTTCAAATGAATTATGGCGATTATTCTTCCTGACAGGACACTGTTCAGGACATCTCTGACCCGATGCCATATTTTTCCAGTTTTGTTCACTATTATTCCAATCTTGCATTAATCACCATAATTATGCCGACTGATGGCTAATTCCAGCTAATTAATTTGGGCACCGGGCTCTCAATCGACTGTGCCGCAGAATAGTTTTAAGGGTGACCCAGCGCCATGGTGAAGGAGAAGTCCACACTTCAAAAGCTAAATCAGACTTATCAATCTTGCTAATGTCCCCCAAAGGATTAGGAGGAAATGCACTGTCTCCTCTATCCAGGAGAACAAAAGTACTTTACTTCATAAAAATTGACAGGAATACAGAGAGCGTAGCGTAAAAGTACAGGGATGTACGAGAGTATAAATAAAAAGTAAACAGGGAATGTACTGAGAGTATAAAGTAAAATATACAGGAATGTACTGAGAGTATAAGATAAAAAGTACAGGAATGTACTGAGAGTATAACTAAAAAGTACAGGAATGTATGAGTATAAGATAAAAAGTACAGGAATGTACTGAGAGTGTAAAGTAAAAAGTACAGGAATGTACTGAGAGTGTAGCAAAGTGCAGGAATGTACTGAGAGTATAAATGTCATATCCACTGATCCATCCATTCATCCTTGGCAAAACTACTCACGTGAGGCAAAGATCCAATCACCGGGACCTTTAGCAAGACTCCCTTTTTTTGCACCACAGCAAAACAAACAACAGCAAGCTTACTACCATAGCATCACCAAACAACAAACTAATCAGTCAACTGCAATGCTTTAGCAGGACTCCTCAGCTTAGATAGCTCTAAGGTACTTAGATCAAGCAAAGCCATAGCAACCACTGGGATACCATGGCTATGTTATACGGGTGTTGTGTGCACAAGACTGGGGATAAAAGAGAAAGACACCTGAGCAGGATTGTAGGACTGCTTGTCTGCTCACAGCTGAGAGGCAGAAACAGCTCACACAGACCAGAATATGAATCAAAAATAAATCTTTATTTATTCAACACACAAACACTCACAGAATTGAATGCATTACACTAACTCACACACTAGAAAAGGAGTAGAAAGAGTAGAGGAAGGAGGAAAAGCCATAATCTGACCACACTAAACACTACAAAAAGTGCCCACAGTCATGCCATAGACTAATCAGCAGGAAAGCTGATCTGTATAGGCCTAACTCTAAAGCAAACACCAAGGTGGGTTTTAACCAACACAGAGACAATTACATTACGAGACAATTGATAATTACAGCAGGAGGACTTTCAGGTGCATTGGCTCACAACAATAGGTTAGAGATGGTAGTATATCTAGCTTATGTTAGCAAGCAGGTTGGAGACGGTAGAGAGACCAGCTACAAGAGTATGGGTTGGAACACAGTGAGACCAGCTATGTCATACGAAAGCCAGAGATGGTAGTGAGACCAGCTATGTTAGATTTGTTGGAGACTTATAGGAGACCACACGTTATATGTCCAGAGGAGAGACGAGGTGTATTTCAGGAGAAGGATGTTGAAGATGGAGCTGCCAGGAAAGAGGAGAAGAGGAAGGACAATGGGGAGGTTTATGGATGTGGTGAGACAGAAGGACAGAAAGACATGGAGATGCTGTGGAGACCAGCAGGCAAAAGAAGATGTGATTCAAAGGGAATCCCAATGGTCTAGGGGACAAAGTGTTCTCTTTCTGGGTCTCAGATGTGTGTGTGTGTGTGTGTGTGTGTGTGTGTGTGTTTGTTTGTGTGTTTGTGTGTGTATGTGTGTATGTGTGTGTGTGTGTCTTCTGCGGTTTAAGGTGTTTGTGTGGTTTTAGCCTAAAAGGGGCGAGGCCTAAACCTGCGACGGTTAACTCAGTCCCCGGCACAGTTGACCTCAGCCGGCAAATTAAGTTCCATAAATCGGATCGGAGGCCCGCCATCGCTGCGGGCAACCAGCAGAAAGGAAACAGTCATCACACACACACACATACACTCACACACACACACACACACATGCCTGGGCCACATGCTGCCCGTAGAACAAATGAAAAGAGACAAAAGTCACAGCTATGTGGAGAGAGAACATGCAGAAGTAAACAAACACACATATAGTACATTGGGTCATACACACACACACACACACACACACACATACACTGCACATACACACACACACATTCACACACACACACACACACACACATTCACACACACACACAAGGAAAAAATGAAAGGCACTTCATAAACTTAAGCTGGTTAACGCTCTCTCTCTCTCTCTCTCTCTCTCTCTCTCTCTCTCTTCTCTCTCTCTCTCTCTCTCTCTCTCTGTCTCTCTCTCTCTCTCTCTCTCTCTCTCTCTCTCTCTCTCTCTCTCTCTCGGGCATCGCTCGACTCTGTATTTCTAATGAGACGTTTGTGTCCCAACCTGACACGCCGAGTTTCTCCCGGCAAACCACTAATGAGGAATATGAGGTTCTGCACTCGTTTATTCCTCCACCCTTGTGTTTTTCTAACTTATAAACATTGGCTTTAGGGTCAGAGAAGAGAGAGAGAGAACGAGAGAGAGAGAGAGAGAGAACAAAGGGGGTAAATAAATGAGTTTGCTGAATTGCCCAACATGTGAATGTCTCCCAGAGTTTCTCTCTCTGGTCTCCAGTGTTGGAGATCCTAATCAAACAGGATCTCAGGGGCATCCCTGCTAGAAATAAATAAATAAATAAATAAATAAATAAATAAATAAATAAAATAAAATAAAAATAATAATTCTGCTGAGACTCTCAGTGAATAAAAAAGTTTTAGTCCAGCTGTAGGACAATTGTTGATCATTCATTATTCATGCATTGTGACTTTAAAACGGCAGGAAAAGACCTACATCTCTACAATAATTCCCACACTAATCCTCACACTACTCTAAATTATAATCCCTGCAGTAATCCCCACACTACTCTAAATTATAATCAATGGACTAATCCCCGTGCTACTCTAAATTATAATCCATGCACTAATCCCCACACTACTCTAAATTATAATCCCTGCACTAATCCCCACACTACTCTAAATTATAATCCCTGCACTAATTCCCACACTACTCTAAATTATAATCCCTGCACGAATTCTGACACTACTCTAAATTATAATCCCTACACCAATCCTCACACTACTCTAAAATATAATCCCTACACTCACCCCCACACTACTCTAAATTATAATCCCCACACTAATCCACAGATTAGTTCCCTGTTAGTCCCAACGCTAATCCCCACACTATTTTACAAGTTTTGTTTTGCATGTAAAATAAAGTGAATCCCATAAAATAAAGAAGATAATCCTTAGTTAAGGTTAAGTTTATTATATTTTCTCATTAATTATTTCATTTAAATAATCTGAAATTACAGGATTAGCAGTTAAAGTGCAGGTGCTGAAATGTTCACTTCTCCACAACATTTCTGCTGGGTTTAGGTCAGGACAGGGGTGTGAGTGTGTATGTGTTCGTGTGTGTGTGCACCGATCTGTCTATTTTGATATAAGATGCTGTTTATTCCCCCGGTGTGTTGTGGAATGATGAAGTGTGTGTGTGTTTTTCTCTTTTTTATTTATCACTGTGGTATTACGCAGCATGTTTTGTGTGTGTGTGCATGTGTGTCTGTGCGCGCATGTGTGTGTTTGTGTGTGTTAATGTAAAAGCATGTATTCCATGCTGTGAGCTCAGTGGTGTAATTTATTGGGACAAACTGGAAGTAACCCTGCCTCTGCAGTACACACACAAACACACACACACACACACACACATACACACACACACACACACACCACTGCTGTTTTCTGCATTAGCTGCTTCACAAGTGTTAGCAGTGGGGGGTGGAATTCTTTGTATTACTGACGATACACACGCAGATGGGCACACAGTGTGAGTGTGTGTTTGCTTGTGTGGAGTGAGATTGTTTTGTACATTGTCTATGGTGATGTGTGTGTGTGTTGCAGTGTTTAGTGTGTATGTTGTTTAGTGTGTGTATGTGTGTGTGTGTGTGTGTGTGTGTTGTGATGTTTATGCCACTTTATTAGGTACACCCTGCTGGTTTGGGGAGGGACCCTTTTTTTAGAAATGCCGTTATTTCTTTGTGGCAGATTGAACACGGTGCCGGAACATTCCTTGGGGATTTTGATTTACTCCATGTCTCCCATCCACTGTGTCCCAAAAGGAGCAGTATTGAACTGAGATCTGGCAGCGGAGGACGCCGTCTGAATGTGTGATTGTTGTTGCCGTTTTAGGGTTCTGTTGTCCAGTTTTGGTAAGATGCTGTGAATCATGGTCTCAGTTTCCTGTTCTTGTCTGACCAGACTGGCACTCTGTGTCTCTCTGTAGGTTCTCCACCCAGGTTCTTCATGTTCACAGAAGTTCTACTGCAGAACTCGGCTAGACAAAAGTGGTTTTCTGCACTTCAGCTGGAACCAGTCTGGTCGTTCTCCTCTGACCTTCAGCATCAAAACAGATGTGGATATTTTCCGTTTTGGACTTTTGTCTCTAAACCCTGGAGATGGCTGTGGGAGAAAATCCCAGAAGATCAGCAGTTTCTGACTAACTCGTCTGGCAGCAAAAATCAGGCCACGTTCAGAGTCTCCTTAATCACTTTTCCTCCTTCAGTCTGATAAACAGAAATTCTAGGCAG
This sequence comes from Hepsetus odoe, assembly GCA_017165825.1. Classification (NCBI taxonomy): domain Eukaryota; kingdom Metazoa; phylum Chordata; class Actinopteri; order Characiformes; family Hepsetidae; genus Hepsetus; species Hepsetus odoe. The sequence continues at coordinate 20,356,350 of CM029377.1, forward strand.
CGTCTTTATGTCTAAATAAACAGTTTCTTTAGTATAGTATATTATAGTATAGCATAGCATAGTATAGCATTAGATTAGTATAGTCTAGTATAGTATAGTGTAGTATAGTATGGTATTAGTATAGTATAGTATGAATATAAGCATAACATAGTATAGTATAGCTTGGTGAAGTATACTATAGTGCAGCATAATATAATACAGTATAGTATAGCATAAGTATGGTACAGTATAGCACGGTACAGTAATAGCATAGTATTGCACTTCATAGTAAAATAAAGTATAATATAGTATAATGCAGTATAGTTCAGTACAGCATAGCACAGCACAATACACTACAATATAGTATAGTACAGTCACAGCACACTGCCGTATTATGTAGTCTAATACAGAATAGTATAGAATAGTACACTACAAAATACTACAGTATGGCACACTATAGTACAGTATAGTGTGGTGCAGTAACATATAGTTTAATATAGTATAATACAGAGTAATAGTGTAGTGTGGTATAGCATAGTAGAAAAAATGCAATTAAATAGTCTATAACTATCAAGTCAAGTCAAATCAAGTAGGATTTTATTGTCATTTCAGCCATATGCACAGTATACAGTGAAACGAAATAACATTCCTCCAGGACCCTGGTGCTACACACAAGACAAGACACAAGACACAAGACAACATAAGACACAACATAATACACCTATTAAAACTAAAACTCAGGGACAAACCTGGACAGATCAGTAAATTAGGGTTTGTTGAGGGTGGTGTGGGGGGACGCCAGTGTCACAGGCTGCTCTTGTGTTTGTAAAACCCCTGGATCAGTCCTTTTTAGTCAGGTTGTAAAAGCGAATTTGCCGGAGTAACATTACTGCACTCTTTAAACTTACGGCCTGTACAATGAGTTCAAAACAGATCTAATTCTTTTCTCTTTGTACAAGATGGGCAGCTGTGCACCACCTGTGTGGTGGACGGTTTGGGTGTTTCCTGAGGGCAAGTCAATCAATCTTGTGAGGGTCTCCTGAGTTCAATGCCGGCTGTTATACCAAGTCGGCGAAACTACAATCATCTTATTTTTCTCCCAACCTGAACCAGATCAGCTACATCAGTCTGGCTCTTCTGCAGGAGCTGCTGCCATGAAGATTAAAGCTTCCCCCAATCAAACAGAGCTCCCACCATTAGATCATGAACCTCCAATTACAGTCACCAATGGACTCTTTTACTTTTACGGTAACTCATGCTTACTGGAATTCATCACTATAAAGGGTTTTTCTCTTTCTTTCATTTTTATTTCTGGTGTCGACCAAAGGAGGATGGGTTCCCCTTTTGAGTCTTGGTTTCTCCCAAGGTTTCTTCCTCATGTTTGGGGAGTTTTTCCTTGCCTCTGTCGCCCTCGGCTTACCCAGTTGGGGCTCGGACCAGGACTGCAAAGCTGCTTTGTGGCAACAACAATTGTAAAAAGCACTATATAAATAAAATTGACTTGATTGACTTGATTATAATAAAGTGCAGTATGGTGCACTACACTACAGTACATCAGTATATTGCACTAAATCCCAGTTAATTATGATATAGCACAATATAACATAATATACAGTATAATGTAGCATAGCCAAGTAAAGTATAGTCCAGTATGGTTGTTTTGAGCCAACGCACCTGATGGCCCTCCTGCTGTAGTTACCATCTAAGCGGAACCATTGGTGGAACGTAGCAGGAGGGAATAAAATGACATTGTAACACTTAGTGGGTGCATCAGCATTTTGGTTCCCCCGTACCGTGTTTCATGAGGTTTCCTCTGCCCTCATTTACTCCAAGGATTTTACCCCCTGAGCTTCAGTGACCAAGCTCAGATGAGTATTGTATTTTTGTCTGCTCTCCAGTAAAATCAGTTATGATAATCTGCCTTGTTCCTGTGTTTGTGGAATCTCCTCTGTGTTTGTGTGTCTCTCTCTCCATTCACTCGAGTGTGAGTGTTTGTGTTTAGTACTGTCTAAATCTTCAGTGTTTCTATGTTGAATAAATAAAGGTTTGTTTGTTCATATACCCAGTCTGTCTGAGCTGTGTTTCTCTCTGAAGAGGCAGGAGGGTAGTCTTATAATCCTGCTCAGGCGTCCTTCTCTTTGTCCCCAGTGCTCGTGCTCACATTGCATAGTATAATATAACACAGTGTAGTATAGCATAACAGAGTATAGTATAGTGTAGTATAGCACTGCATAGCATAGCATGGTATAGTGTTGTGTAGTATAGTATAGTATAACATAGTACAGTATAGTATAGTACGGTATGGTAGGGTATAGTATAGTTTTAGTATTGCATGGTATAGTGCAGATTAGTAATGGTTTGGTATAGCATAGTTTAGCATACATAGTGCAGTATGTTGTATAACAGTGTTGTATAGTATGGTGTGTGACAGTAGTGTCCAATACAGTGTGTGTGTGTGTGTGTGTGTGTGTGTGTGTGTGTGTGTGTGTGTGTGTGTGTGTGTGTGTGTGTGTGTGTGAGTGTGTGTGTGTAATGTCATCCTAACCTGGAGAGGCGTTTATTTTCCCTTAAGCATATACAGTGATTGGTTAAGTGTGTGTGTGTGAGTGTGTGTCTCGTGCACTGTCCCAATGCAGAAAGGTGACGCACTGCGCTTCATAATTATGTCCTGAGGGATACAAGGGCCAAGTATACACCAGTCCCCTGAGACACACACACACACACACACACACACACACACACACACACACACACGTATATAAATACCAGTTTTATTATTAGTTAATGCTGTGAGGCAGAACAAGTGCAGAAGGGAAATCAGGGAGACAGATGGAGAGATTTCCACTCATTTACTTATTTTAACCCAAAACATAAGTTTAGGAAGAAAATAATCTTTCTGTGTGTGTGTGTGTGTGGTCTCACCTGGTCTGTGAATTTGCTGAAGTGTCCTGTATAAGCTACTTTTGTATGCTTCTGTCTGCAATCTCTCTCTCTCCCTCTCTCTCTCTCTCTCGCTCTCTCTCTCTCTCTCTCTCTCTCTCACTCTGTCTCTCTCTCTCTCTCTCTCTCTCACTCTGTCTCTCTCTCTCTGTCTCTCTCTGTTGTTTAATTGTTTAATTGGGTTGTACTGTAGGCAAATCTGCACTACTTTAAGTTCCTTCCTGCTCCACTGTTTGTGTTTAAGGCCATGGTTTGGCATCTTTAATCTAGTGCACTTTGTAGGGAGCAGCGAGTGATTTGTGACACAGTCCTAGTTCTGTGTTGCAGTCATTTACAGTGTAAGTAGAGAGAGAGGATTGCGGATATTTGTGGAAAGTGTACATTTCTATTTTCTCCCACTCTTTTCTTCTCTCTGTACAATTCAAATATGAGTTATTTGTTTTTACCTGTAGTCAATTTATTGTGTGGCTCTGCTCACAAATGTGTTTTTACTGTTGTGACAGACAGATACAGACAGACAGTCAGACAGACTTGATTGCAGCACTAGTGAGATCAGGCTCTGATATTGGAACATTGCTGTGAGGATTTGATTGCAGCGTTACTGATGTTCCTTTGTTCAATAATTGTTCAGTGTTTCAGATCCTCACACACTGACTGACTGTTTTCTTACAATACAGTGAGACAATAATGAAATGGGGTGGTGGTGGTCTCATGGTAGGGTACTTGCCTATGGACCTATGGCTCAAGAGGTCAGTCAGTCACTTTCTGCCACCTGTCCCAAGTGGGGTCGCAGGGGAGTGCTGGAGTCCATCCCAGCTCACACAGGGTGAAGGACAGGGGACACACCCTGGACAGGTCGCCAGCCCATCGCAGGGAGGAGTGTGACGGGGACGGAACCTTGCTCAAGGGTACCTCAGGGCAACCTTCGAACCCCCGATCCTCCGATCATGCGGCCAACGCCCTAACCACTAGGCCACTGCCACCCCGGCTCAAGAGGTCCCAGGTTAAAATCCCACCTCTAGCACTACTACTTACTCCCTGAGCAAGACCCTTAACCCTGAGTTGCTTCAGGGGGGACTGTCCCTGTAATTAGGACATGGAAGTCGCTCTGGATAAGAGCATCTGCAAAATGCCGTAAACGTAAATCTTATTTTGTCTCAGTATATCTTTTTTTTTCTCTTTTATTTAGTTTATTTATATGATATTACTTATTTGGCTGATCTTTCTGTTGGCGTTCTCTTGTCTTGTACCCATTTGTTCAGTTATAGTTATATCTTGTTTTTTTTTCTTTTCTTGTTGGTCTCATCTTGTCATCAATATCTCTGCCAATTGTGTTTAGTAATGGACTGTTATTTATTTTATCTTGTCTCAATTTGTCTTGTCTTAAATACCTGTGCGTTTAGTGATTGTTATGTCTTACCTTGTTTCATCTAGCCTCATCTTCTCGTCTCATCTGAAACACCTGTGTTCATGTGATCAGTAATGGTCTTGTCTTTTCTTATCTCATTTTGTCTTATCTCATCTTTAACACCTGTGCCCATGCACTCAGTAATGGTCTTGTCTCATCTTTTCTTATCTTGTTTCATCTCGTCTCGTCTCGTCTCGTCTCATCTTGTCTCATCTCCTTTTAAATATCTGTGTCCATGTGACGTTCATTTCAGATATCAGTCAGAGATCCATGGAACTGTTTAGAAAAATAATCCGTGTGGAGCTTCCCTAGAGTGACATGTTGCAGTTGGCCAGTAGCAACAACTCTAGAACCGTTCTGACTTAAAATAAACTTCTTTGGAACCTGAAACGTCCAAGAACCCATTAAAAGCGGAGTTTTTTTCGTCCAAGAAAACAAAGAATGTCCCAAGAACCCTCAAAAATAGAGTTCCAGCAGGGAACTCGGTCAGTTGGCCTGGATTATCTTCCATTATGAAGCCCATATTTGGTTCTGCTCCAAACTGGCAAAGGAACCGGTTCGAGGAACCCCCTCCCTGCTGGTGGGAAAGTCTATCAATGCTGGAACATCCTAAACATCTAAAGCTCATTCTCTCTGGAGAGGATAGAATGCCAGCGCTTCCCAGGACGTCCTTTACTACAGCTGTCCGTCAGCAGAGCCAGAGATGATCTTCTCCCTGCATGTAACGAAGAGTGTCCATTTTCTCTTTGTTGTTTCTGATTGGCTGCACCGGAGAGACATTTCAAGTCTTTCCAGTTTTATTTATTTATTTATTTGGCTTTACTTTTAATCAACCAGAACCTAAGAACTGTTCTTGTCAGTCAAGCTCAAGGCATCTTCAGGAAGGACACGTTTACGTTTTTTACGTTTTTTCCAAAATGATCTATTCCTGGAGCGTTGCTGTAAAATTTGGCAAAATTTGAAGATACATGAACTTCCAATCTCTTCCAAAAGTATTGGGACGATAGAACCGATTAGTCCTCATGCTGAGGACGTCTGGGTTTGAGGTCAAAATACTATTAGTTTTACATCTAGATCTGTTCTATTACACTCAGCACCTTTTGTATCTCACCATCCAGTTTTTCTGGAGAGCTTAAGTTCTGGAGCTGAACGGTTTAAAACAGATACTCGGTTTAAAGTCACTTGTTTGCAGTAACTCCATCCAACCTGTGAACCACTGACTTCACCAAACTGTCGGTTCCTCGTTGATTCTTCTGCCATTCCAGCCTTTTCCCACAGAATCTTTCAGCTGTTTGCTATGGGGCTGTTTTCCCAAAACCTTCTGGTTTGGTGTCTCTTAAACAGGAAACCAGTGGTTTCCTTCTTTTTCAGAAAATTCCAAAAACTTTTCCAGCCTCAGATCAGTGTTAATGAAATGGTTTTAATGGATTTTTTTTAGCTTTGAAACTGAGCTTTCCCAAACATCTCTTTGGTCTTCATGCCGTTTCAAATCCAGATGTAACTGAAATACACTCACTGTTTCAATATTTTTGGAGTGTCAGTAACTGTGGTGCAAAAATGTGACCAGAAGTGAGTTTTTAAAACAGTGGTTGTGTGTGTGTGTGTGTGTGTTCATGTCATAAAACACAGGACGAGTGGCAATGAGTAAAAAAGTAAAAAAAAAACAAAAAAAAACAAATAGATGTGCTACAAAAAAGAACTAATAATTATAGTAATTTAAAAATAATGTAAAAATAAAAAATACATGTATTGTATTTTCATACTGTAATGAAAAATACATGTAATCATATTTAAAGTATATGTTTTATTATCATTACTTATATAATAAAATTATATTATATATTTGATATATATATATATATATATATATAAATAATAAAAAATAAAATAAAATCACGATACATAGACGACTTTAAAAATCTAATAAAGAAATAATGAAAGATTATATGTATGTGTTTATATATATATATATATATATATATATATATATACACACACACACAGTACTTAAAAGGTTTTAGGTAGCTGTGGAAAATGCTGTAAACAAAGAACGCTTTCAGAAATATAAATAATGATTGTTTATTTTTATCAAATTTGCTAAAATGCAAAGTGAGCTAACAAAAGAAAAATCTAAATCAAAATGAATATTTGGTGTTGGCTTACCTTTGCCTTCTTCAAACCAGCATCAGTTCTTCTGGCCCCACAGCCCTGATCTCAACATCATCCAGTGTCTGGATTACATGAAGAGACAGAAGGATGTGAGGAAGCTACATCCACAGAAGATTCCAGCTTAGTTCTCCAAGATGTTTGGAACACTACCAGCCATTCTTCAAGAACTGTGTGCAAGTGTACCTAGAAGAACTGATGCTGTTTCTTTGAAAGGCAAAGGGTGGTCACACCAAATATTGATTTGATTTAGATTCTCTTTTGTTCATTCACTGCATTTTGTTGATTGATGAAAAAAAATGATGAACACTTACATTTTTGAAAGCATTCTTCGTTTCCAGCATTTTTTCCACACCTGCCTAAATCTTTTGCACAGTAACTGTATTAGCGGAAAGTTTAGGAGGAGTGAGACTGCGTTGGCTTGGTAGCGGAGAGACGAGGAGAATATCAGGAGAAGGATGTTGAAGATGGCTTCCAGGAAAGAAGAGAAGAGGAAGGACAAAGAGGATTTATGGACACAGGAGAGACATGTATACACACACACACACACACACACACACACACACACACACATATATATATATATATATATATATATATATATATATATATATATATATATATATATATATATATATATATGTATTTATATATATATACATATATATATATAAACATTTTTAAATGAATAAGTGATGTAATAAAGACATAAATGGAAATATTATATAAATAGGAGAATAAATAATAATGATAATAATAATAATAATAATAATAATAAAAAGATGATGGACTGATAGTATTAATAATAAGCCACACGGTGTTGAAGCCTGGATAATTTAATTCCAGTCTTTTTCAGATTTTTTGTCGTTTGTTGTGTTTTTACGGCAACACGGTGTAGAAAGTGAGCCTTAAAGAAAAACATTATAGAGATAAATATTATATCGAGTTTATATAGAGATATTTATAGAGATTAATGTGGTCCTTTCTGAAGCTGGGAAAAGAGGACAACACACACACTCTCACTCACACACTCACACTCACACACACACACACACACACACACACACACACACACACACACACGAAAGCACAGAATGCTCTGGATGGAGCTGTTTTTTTCTTCTTCTTCTTCCTTTTCGTGTGTTTAAGTCCATTTTAACACACCCCAGAGAGACACTTGCTTATCTGACCCCTCCATCCGTGTGTTCACGAAGAGATTAATAATAATAATAATAATAATAATAATAATAATCACCTCACTGAGAAAATAAATCTAAAAAACAGTGTAAAACAGACGACTGCACTTTGTACACTCAGATTGTACAGTGTGTGTGTGTGCGTGAGTGCGTGCGTGCATATTTTAGTGTGTGTTTGTGTTTGTGTGTGTGTGTGTGTGTGTTTGCGTGCGTGTGAGAGTGTGTGTGCATGTGTGTGTGTGTGTCAGCTAAAGGGCTCAGATTTGTGGAACACTCGCAGAAGTTTTCCGCGGGACCCGTCCACCCCATCCCCGTTCCCTGTCCTCCGTCTGTCCGTTTGTTTTCCTCAGTCCGGCTGAGAATGTCTCAGACTCCCACAGGACGGAAATCAGGAACGAAGGAAAAGAAGAAAAAAAAAGAGGAGAGAACCAACTCTCTCTTTCTCTCTTTCTGTGCAGAACAAAAAAGAGGGGAAAAAAAGAAGAAAGCAGCTCATGCCGTTTCAGACATGTCCACCCGGAACGTGCTAGGAAATCCTTTTACGTGCTAGAGGGCGAGAGAGAGAGAGAGAGAGAGAGAGAGAGAGAGAGAGAGAAAGAGTAACAGAGACAGAGAGAGAGAGAGAGACATTAAATGGAGTCACACACTCGGTTCTAGATAACAGTGTGTCAGTGGATCCTCAGATCTTTTCGGCACGGGGGTGAACTTGGAGTCCTGTTCCCATTTCCACCTTAAAAACCAGCTTGCTTGTTTAGTAAGTCCACCTTTAAATGTTGCACCATTCTATGCCACCTTAACCTCTGCTGAGATGAAGTCACAAGGTGTGATGCCCAGTTTAAGGTGGAGCCTTGGATTCATTCCACATACTGTGCATTTTTAAGGTGGAATATTAAATTAGTTCCAGAGAATGTGTTGCACCATTTAAGGTTGAATAAAAAATAGGAATACGAGTGAACAGGAAGCCAGATTCACACTTCAGGCGATGCATGAAGATGACGATGCACAAGGAAGCGGCATGCTGCTGAAGACAGGAGACACTTTGTAGCATGCAGAACACACACACACACACACACACACATTCAGACAGGTGTGCACAGTGCTCAAGTTTGATGAGTCCGTCCTGTCTGTCTGCTCCTTTAAATTGAACCACTGGCCACTTTATTAGAAACACCCCTTCTGGTTCAATTCAGTGGCCACTTTATCAGAAACACCCGCCCTTTGCTTTCTTTTGCTGACCACTTTATTAGAAACACTTTGCATTTCTGTTGTGCTTCTGCTGTGAACAGGCCACCGAACCCAAGGTGTTTCCAATAAAGTTGCCTGTGAGCTACAACCATGGTGTTTCCAATAAAGTGGCCAGCATGAGGCAGCACAGCATGAGCAGGGAGACACTGAGCCACAGCGGAGCGAGAGCTCTTTGCTTGTGGGGGAAGAGGTGGACGTCTATTGATCCTAAAACGAAGCAGCTCTCAACCGAAAAAGTGGGATGTGATGAAAGATCTCATGCACAGTGTTCAGCAGAAGGAGAAGTCACAGCACCGCCATCGCTATAGGACAGTCCCCACTATGGAGGGGACGTTTAGGGGGGTTAGAGAGGGGACCAGTGGACACCACTCCAAAGGTTCAAAAGACATCCTTTATTGGTAGAATCAGCGCAGATTTAAAAATATTTTTTTTATTTATTTGGGGGGAGGGTTTGGAGAATTGAGAGGTTGGAAAAATAAAGACGATCCGGAGAGGGACAGCAGCAGGCGCCCGGGATGGGCGGGAGGTGAAGCGCGGCCCTCTGTTTTGTGGCCCGGGCCGGGCAGGGTCAGTAGCGGTACGGCCGGAGTGTGTACTCACACAGGTAGGAGGGTTTGTATGGCGCCCGGGCGGCGGGCGACAGCAGGGTGCGAGGCGACAGCGTGCTGTGGTGTGACTTGTCTTTGCCAAACGTGGAGAACGAGCGCTCGTCTCCCAGCATGCCCTGCGCTACGCCTGCCCGTACCTCACTGTCTGGCACCGCGTCCATCCCCGGCACATGTAGGTTGCTACGGTAGTCGCCGCCTTGACGACTGTCGCCGGGCACGAAGGAAGGCATCCAGCAGCGGTCGGAGTGTCCCAGAGCTTTACACTCCTCGGTGCAGTTGGAGAACAGGTCCCCTCCTGGAGACACACGAACACACACACACACACACACAGTCAGGTCAGGTCAATGAATACACACCAATATTTACATTCCTATCACCATTTTTTTTCTCTCTCTTTTTCTCACTTTCTGCCTTTTTCTTGATTCAGACACTGTCATTCACACATTTCCTTCAAACACCTCACAGCGGAGAGCTGGAGCCACACACCAACACACACACACACACACACACACACACACACACACACACACACACACACACACACATACATTAAAAAGTACATAGGAGATGCTAATTAAACTCAGTGGGAGTAGAGACAGAGATGGAGGGATGAATAAATAAAGGAGGCAGAGAGCAGGACAGCATCACAGCAAACACTAATGGAAGGTGTGTGTGTGTGTGTGTGTGTGTGTATGTGTGTGTGTGTGTGGCCATGTGCGTGAACATCATTCTGCAGGTGGAGTGGAAATCCATGAATCCATCCATCAAACCATCACCTGTCCATCACCATCCATCCATCCATCCATCCTTCCTTCCATCCGTTGATGATCGTTTTATCAGTGACTGAAGTCCCAGATATACTTTTAGTGAATGGACTGTTTCTTTTTTTTTGTAGAGTGGAATTAAAATTAATTAACCGAACCGGGTCTGAACCAAGGACCGAACCGAGGACCAAACTGGGTCTGAGTCATGGACCAGACTAAACAGGGGACCGAACAGAGGACTGAACCAAAGACCCAATAGATGGACCCCTCAAGACTGTGGTGAAACAGGATTTAAGAATTTGTGTGAAGGTGGGCAGAGCACACATGCACACATGCACACACACACACACACACACACACACACACACACACACACACACACACAAACACAAACTGCCAAAAGCCATGTGTCATGTGTTAATCACAAACTATGCCATATGCATTTGCCTCCCTCACACACTCACGCTGAGAACACACACACACACACACACACACTTTGATCTCCCCACACACTGAGCTGCACTGAGTCAGAAAAAGCTCCACATCAGCAGCAAAAAAGCACCAAAAAAACAGAAGGAAACATCAGATTCGGCAGATTCACTCACTCACACACACACACACACACACACACACCTGTGTCTGTGTGCAGTGTTTCACATCCCTTCATTCGTAACGTCCACATGAATGCAGGACACAAAGTATCACACTGTCACTACTGTCTCCCATAGTGTGTCCTGGTGTCTCTTCTCCAGGTATGAACACATACCTGTCTGTCCACATGATGGAAAAAAGAACAGGATATATCAGAACCAGCTCAGCTTCTTCCATCACTCCATGGTCCAGTTCTGATATCCATTGTAGGAACTCTCGGCAGGGGACAGCATGGACACTCTGACCAGTCTGCAGCCTTGTTGTTGTTCCTGTTGCATCTCTTGTTGTCATTCTACTTGCTGTTGCAGTTACTGTGGTTGTTTAGTTGTTTTTTTTGTTTTGGATGTTTAAAATTCAGTCTTCAGTTTGGTTAAATGTGAACAGCACTGAGTGACACAGGAACAGTAGAGACGTCCTTAAAATTATAATTAAAATTTATTTAAAAAAAACTAATTGATTCAGACAGAATTCCTTTATTCCAGTCTTGATCTTTATATCCGGACTGTCTCCTCAACCCGTTTCTTGGGTGCCGTTGTGAAATCCAGACAAACACCTGACCAGATATATTTCACTAAAGATTTAAGCACAAAGTCCACAAATCTTCGCAAAGACTGGAACAGGAGGACACATAGAGATTAAACCAACAGAAGACATGAGGACAAACTATGAGTTCTGGTTCTCTGTCCAGCACCTCCACAGTATCTCAATCCCTAAGGACAGTGACGTCCCCACCAGAGTTCCACTTTGGGAAAGTCTGCATGTATCTTGTGGAGAATCCCTCTACTTACACTGCTGTCAGGATGAAAGTTTACAGAAGGACAGACAGCTGTGTATGTCTTCAGTGTGAACGGACAATAAGGATGAGAGGCTCTTCACTGTTAAAGTAAAGGAGGTGATAATTAGCTAATGTTAGTTAGCGTCCCTTTTCTTTCCAAAATCATCGTTAAGTTTTCAGACTGAAGATGAAGCTTCGCTTTAACTGGAGAAATTATTATTGATCTCTCGTTACATCACCGTTCACACAACTGTGTCCCAAACTGGACTACACACTAAATAGTGTGGACAAATAGTGCACAGCCCCTGGACACACACTCAGTAATGTTGTGTGTAAAAATAGTGCACAACCCCTGGACACACACTCAGTAATGTAGTGTGTAAAAATAGTGCAAAACCACTGGACACACACAGTAATGTAGTGTGTAAAAATAGTGCACAACCATTGGACTCACACTCAGTAATGTAGTGTGTAAAAATAGTGCACAACCACTGGACACACACACACAGCTTCCCTCCTTCCTTGATAGAGATCTTACAGCTGCTCATTAACGAACGCTCAAGTCCATTAAACATTTAAATGTTTAGTATTACAATTATACCTGTAAAGTTTACATATTCGTTATTCATTGATAGTATATTTGTTTAAACAGTAATCAATGTAATTGAGATTGAAAATACTTTTTACAAGGTTGTGGATTACTGGATTTATTCAAATCTAATCAAATTAATTTTATAACAACCTCATTTCATTTCATTAAAATTTTATTCACATTATTCATTTTATTAGAACTTAAATGATAGTCTTCACTGACCTTCAGTAAGCAGGTTTCAGTTGGTTCTAGATACAGGTGTGTGTGTGTGTGTGTGTGTGTGTTTTTTTGCTCCTGCTGCAGTTTTGCGGCCCTTTTTTCTGAAGCTCATCACATCGTTTCATACTCGAGCTGCACAAACACTTCACGCATCATCAGGAAAACACACACACACACACACACACACACACACACACACACACACACACACACACACACATTCACAGCTTGAGAGTAGAGCAGCCGAACATTCTGGTTAGAGCATCTCTCTTTACCGAAAGAGACGGAAACACACACACACACACACACACAGATTTATTCAGTATCTGCCATTAATGCTACAGTAATTATGAATTTTCGGTAAATAATAATAATAATAATATTGTTGTTGTTGTTGTTATTTATCATCCAGTATGAACGATTCCTCCTCTGTGAATGATTCAATAAACAGTAGTTTTTTTAGTATTCACTGTGAATTATTTAATAAATACTATTCTTTTTTATCTGCTTTATTTTATTAATTTTGACCAAATTGTACAAATGTTACATAAATGATATATTTTCCATTTAAAATATGATATAGTGTAGTATTTGATATTTACTAAAAAAAAGTGTGTGTGTGTGTGTGTGTGTGTGTCTGTACTTGAGCACATGTGCCTGCGTGTGTGCAACAGTGGCTGATCTGACTCCATGTCTGTTACTCATTTTAGGATAAAAGTCATTTCAATTTACACACGTCAGTGTGTGTTCACTGCAACACACTCACATATGCACTGACTGTATTGTGTGTATGTGTGTGTGTGTGAGGTGAGGGAGTGATTTACTGACCTGTGGAGTGTCCCCTGTTAGTGGCATCATGGTCACTGTCCCCTTGCTCACTGTCTCCATGTCCACTGTCTTTAGAGCTCACTATATCAGCCTCCTGAAATGCTGAGCTGCAGAGACACGGAGAGAGTGAGAGTGAGAGGCTGGCAGTATGTGTGTGTGTGTGTATGTGTGTGTGTGTGTGTGTGTGTTACCTGTTTACACGCCGTGGTCTGTCCAGGTAACTGAGTTCTGTTCTCTGGTGTTTGGTCTGAAAACAAAACACAAAGCAAAACAAAGAGTCAAAAACAAACAGAACGCACAAGAGTACATATACAATACATGGCTCAGTTCAGGATTCAGTTCAGGATTCAGTTCAGGATTCAGTCAAATTTTAGATTGAATCTACACACTGCGCACACACACACACACTCTATACACTATACACACTACACAGAATACACACTGTATATGTGCTCAACACAGTGTACACACACAGCACACATACAGTACTCACTCAGTACTCTCATTACTGTATGTACTCAGTTCTCACTCTTAATACTGTATCTTCTCAGTACTCACTTTCAGTACTGTATCTAATCAGTACTCACATTCAGTACTGTATCTTCTCAGTACTCACTCTCAGTACTGTATCAACCCATTACTCACTCTCAGTGCTGTATCTACTCAGTACTCACACTCAGTACCCACTATCAGTACTGTATCAACTCAGAACTCACACTCAGTACTGTATCTACTCAGTACCCACTATCAGTACTATATCTACTCAGAGCTCACACTCAGTACTGTATCGACTCAGAGCTCACTCTCAGTACTGTATCTACTCAGTACTCACTCTCAGTACTCACAATCAGTACTGTATCCAATCAGTACTCACTCTTAGTACTGTATCTATTCAGTACTCACTCTCAGTACTGCATCTACTAAGTACTCACACTTAGTACTCAAACTCCATACTGTATCTACTCAGTACTCTCAGTACTGTATCTACTCAGTACTAACATTCAGTACTGTATCTATTCAGTACCCCCTTCTACTTCACATCTACTCAGTACTGTATTTACTCAGTACTCACTCTTAGTACAGCATTTACTCAGCACTCACACTCTACTGTATCTACTCAATACTCACTCTCAGTACTTTATCTACTCAGTACATATTCTCAGTATTGTATCTACTCTGTACTCACTCTCTGTACTGTATCTACTCACACTCAGTACTCACACTCCGTACTGTATCAACTCTGTATTCTCTCTCCGTACTAACACTCTACTGTATCTACTCAGTACTCACACTCAGTACTCACATGAAGTACTGTGTCTACTCAGTAATTTATTGACTCAGTACATATTCTTAATACTGTATCAACTCAGTACTCACTCTCAGTACTGTATCTTCTAAGAACTCACACTCTGTACTCACACTCTGTACTGTATCATCTCTGTACTCACTGTTAGTACTGCATCTACTCAGTACTGTAACCACTCAGCATATATTCTCAGTACTGTATCTATTCAGTACTCACTCTCAGTACTGTATCTACTCAGTATGCACTCTCAGTACTGTATCTACTCAGGACTCACACTCAGTACTCTCAGTACTGTATCTACTCTGTACTCACTTTCAGTACTCTAAGTACATATTCTTAATACTGTATCAACTCAGTACTCACTCTCAGTACTGTATCTACTCAGTTCACACTCTCAGTACTTTATTTACTCAGTACATATTCTCAGTACTGTTTCTACTCAGTACTAACACTCAGTACTGTATCTACTCAGCATTCACATCTACTACACATCAACCTAGTACTGTATCTACTTAGTACTCACTCTCAATACTCAATCTCAGTACTGCATCTAATTAGTACTCACTCAGTATTGTATCTACTCAGTAGCCACTCACAGTACTGTTTCAACATAGTATTCACTCTCAGTACTCTTCCTCACTACTGTATATAATCAGTACTCACACTCAGTACTGTATCTAATCAGTACTCACTGTCAGTACTGTATCTACTCAGTACTTGCTCTCAGTATTCTAACTGTACTGTATCTATTCAGTACTCACTCTCAGTACTGTATCTACTCAGTTCTCACTCTCAGTACTGTATCTACTCCATACTCACTCTCAGTGCTGTATCCACTCAGTACTCACTCTCACTGCTACATCTACTCAGTACTTACTATCAGTACTGTATCAACTCAGTATTTACACTCAGTACTGTAACTACTTAGTACATATTCTCAGAACCTATTTAGTACTCACTCTCATTACTGTATCTACTCAGTACTGTATCTACTCAGTACTCACTCTCAGTACTGTATCTACTCAGTACTCACACTCTGTACTCCCACTCAGTATTGTATCTTCTCAGTACCCACTCCCAGCACTGTTTCTACACCGTATTCACTCTCAGTACTCACACTCAGTACTATATCTACTCAGTACTTGCTCTCAGTATTAAAATTCATTACTGTATCTATTCAGTACTCACTCTCAGTACTATCAGTACTGTATATACTCAGTACTCACTCTCAGTACCTTATCTACTCAGTACTCACTGCCAGTACTGTATCTACTCAGTACTCACTGCCAGTACTGTATCTACTCAGTACTCATTCTCAGTACTCTCACTCAGTAATGTATCTACTCAGCACTCACTTTCAGTAATGTATCTACTCAGTACTCACTCTCAGTATCTACTCAATACTCACATCTACTTCACATCTACTCAGTTCTGTATCTACTCAGTACTCACTCTCAGTACTTGATCTACTCAGTACTAACTCTCAGTACTGTATCTACACAATACTCACTCTCAGTACACTCACTCAGTACTGTATCTACTCAGTTCTCTCTCAGTACTGTATCTACTCAGTACTCACTGTCAGTACAATACATTTACATTTACGGCATACAATACATTTACATTTACATTTACATTTACGCTCTTATCCAGAGCGACTTACATGTCCTTTTTACAGGGACAGTCCCCCTGGAGCAATTCAGGACATCAGGACATTGCTCAGGGACCCAGTGGTGGTAGTGCTAAAGGTGGGATTCGAACCTGGAACCTTTTGAGCCATTGGTCCATAGGCAAGTATCCTACCACTAGACCACCACCACCCTAGAGATCAAGTCAGAAGTGGGATGTCTATTTAGTACTCAATATCTATTTAGCACTCACTCTCAGTACTGCATCTACTCACTACTCACAGTACTATATCTACTTAGTACTCATTCTCAGTATTGTATCTACTCAGTACTCACATTACTCAGTACTGTAGTTCAACTTGTATAAAAAACAGAGAAACCAATTTATAATAAATAAATAAACAACTTATATAATAAAAACACAGAGACTCATATACACTCCTACACACACCCATATCAACTCATTATACCAGTTACTGTAATATACAAAGTATGTGTGTGTGTGTGCCCCTGTACAGAGCAGGCTCTGTTTCTCTGTCCTCCTGCCTGTGCGTGATCAGAATCATTAACCTGCACACACACACACACGCACACACACACACACACACACACACACACAGTAACACCCCTTGGTGCTCCGGCGTCACAGAAGCTCAGAGACCAACAACCTCAGGGCTCATGTGAGTATGTATCTGTGTGTGTGTATGTGTTTGTGTATATCTGTGTGTGTGTGTGTGTGTGTGTGTGTGTGTGTGTGTGTGTGTGTGTGTGTGTGTGTTTGTGTGTGTGTGTGTGTGTGTGTGTGTGTGTGTGTGTGTGTGTGTGTGTGTGTGTGTGTGTGTGTGTGTGTGTTTACCTGTCTGTGTGTGTGTGCTCACCTCGCTGGATAACACACTGCCGTTAGAGATGATGTCCGGCTGCTGCTGCTGCTGCTCTGTGAAGGTGGCGCCTGTCGCCCCGTCTGTCCCGCTGCCACCGGCGGGTTTGAGGAACATGAGTTCGGTGCTGGCGGACTCAGGTGTCAGACACACCTGATAGCAGTAGTTCTGGGCGCTGCGGTGTAGGTGTCGGGCACCGAAGCTCCCTGACTCCTCCACAGGCACCTGCGGGTGTGCCCCCTGTCCCGCCGCGCTCTGTACCAGCATGATGTCCGACTTGCTGAGCTTCTTTTTTTTGCGAGCCCTACGTACCCCCACACCACCCCCTCCACAGCAGGCGCACCAGTCGTCCCTGAGCAGGCAAGCCCGGGGACCTAGCTTCTTGTCCTTGCGGCAGCGGACAGCCAGTACAATCATGGCCAGGAGGAAGACAAATGACACCGAGCCCAGAGCCACGATGAGGATGAGGGTGAGGTCCAGGGTACCCTCACCATGCCCACTGTGCCCCTTCTCTGCCCTACCGGATGCTCCTGTGACCGTTGCCGCATCCACCAGTACAACACTCACGGTGGTGGACGCTGAAAGCGGCGGCTGCCCATGGTCCCTCACTTCTACCAGGAGCTCGTACGGGCGCTGCACTGGGTCACGCTTCTTGGATCCGACCCGCCGCGCTGTGCGAAGTTCCCCCGTGCGCCAGTCCATCCGGAACATGCCCAACTCATTGCCATGGATGATGCTGTATGAAAGCCTGGCGTTCTCTCCGTCGTCCGCATCCGTGGCAATCACCCGGGTCACCAGATAACCCGGCTCGGCCGTCCGCGGGAGGCGCTCCAGGGCTGTGCCATTTTGCACTGCGGGAGCAACGATGGTGGGCATGTTGTCATTCTGGTCCACCACTACCACTCGGACGGTGGCATTGTCTGCCAGCTGTTGCTCATCACCAGAGTCCCGGGCGCTGACCATGAAGCTGAACTCCCGTATCTGCTCGTAGTCAAAGGAGCGAAGGGCGTAAAGGTAGCCGTTATCCGAGTTGACGGACACATAGGTGAGCACAGACATTCCCTGGATGTCACGATCCTCGATTGTGTAGCTGACACGGGCATTGGTGCCCAAATCCGGGTCCAGAGCACTTACGGCGTAAATATAAGCACCGGGGACGTTATTCTC
>CM029377.1:20379699-20397199 GCA_017165825.1 Hepsetus odoe
TTAACCCATACATCTATCCATCCGTGCGTCCGTTCATCCATCCATCTGTCCATCTAACCACCCATTTGTCCAGCCTTGTTTAGCCTAGCCCTTTTTAGACCCCATTTAGCTAAGCCTTGTTTATTCTAGCCTTGTTTAGTATAGACCGGTTTAGCCTAACTCTAATTAGCCTAGCCCTGTTTAACCTAACTCTAATTAACCTAGCCCTGTGTAGCCTAACTCTAATTAACCTAGCCCTGTTTAGCCTAACCTTGTATTAAGCCCTATCCACCCAGACAGAGGACAGTTATACTGCGTGATAGGGGAGAGGGAGGACCACCCTACCCACCTAGAGAGAGAGAGGACAGTTGTACTGAGTGATGGGGAGAGGGAGGACCACCCTACCCACCCAGAGAGAGGACAGTTATACTGAGAGATGGGGGGAGGGAGGACTGCCCTACCCACCCAGAGAGAGTATATGCTATGAGATAAAGTGTGACTGGAGTGTGATAAAGTGTTTGTGAGGAGTGAGGTGATTAGTGTTCTCCTGACAGACACTGAGGAACAACCGAGGCGTCAATGTCTTGAGCACTTTACCCTCCCCCTCCCCCTCCCCATGATGTTTAATCACTTCTGATTAATTAAACTATTAGTTAATCTGCTCTCTGTTCCTTCAACACCTACTGCATTTGGCAAGAACAGTCTCATCCGTGCCAAGAAAACAGTGATGGACTGAAAGAAAGGGTGGACAGGGCAAGAGGAAAACAGAGAACAGATATATATATGGAAGAAGCCCCTTACAGTGGGGAGGTTAAATCCTATAGTTTGACCAGCATAGCAACAGTAACTTTGGAATACAATAGACATAAAAAATATGTTTCTCCTAAACTAGACACACACACACACACACACACACACACACACTGATGTGAGTTATAGGTAAAATCACATGTGCACAGTGTGTAACATATGCAATCTTGAGTGTGTGTGTGTGTGTGTGTGTGTGTGTGTTATTGTGTGTATTGTGAAGTGGAGAGAAAAGAAAGACATACCTTGAATGGTAGAAATGTGTGGGTGCTCTCTCTCTCTCTCTCTCTCTCTCTCTCTCTCTCTCTCTCTCTCTTTCTCTCTTCAAATTCATTCTTTCAGAATATTTTAAATCCTTTCTTCTCTTGTTCTTTGACTGACAGTAATGGAAGCTGCTCTCCACTATTCCTCTGAGAGAGAAGCTGGAAGATTAGAGCGTCTCTCTCACACACACACACACACACAGACACACACACACACACACACACACACACACACACACACACACACACAGCAAGGCAGACAGAGACTCTGTCCTCTATTCGCTTTGTTGACCCCTTTCTTTTTCTCTGTTTCTCTTTCTTTTTTGTCTCTCTCGCTCCCTCCCTTCGTCTCTCTCTCTCTCATTGTCGTGTATGAAAAAGAGTGGAGTTTCTTTATGAACCCAGAGCTTTTTTTTATCAGCTTAATAAGGCCCCAAGAAAAATCTGTGTGTGTGTGTGTGTGTGTGTGTGTGATCGATCTCCCTGGACAGGGTTCTTGTGGAACCGGTGTGAACAGAGGAAGGAGGGATGAACAACGTCACTGAGCACAATGAACAAATGGCCACATTATTGGAAACCCTGAGAACCTCAAAATGGGCGAGATTTTTCTCTTGATCTGGTTCTCTTAGCAGTTCTCCTTCAGCGCTCTTATGTCATAACGGTTTTCTAGTTCCATGGTTCTGGCAGCATTTTTATCCGTTCAGAACTAGGAGCCAGCGCTGGAACCGCCCCTGACAGCTTTGAGTGGATGTGTTGTGTTTTAGTTCAGGAGCAAGTTGAGTGCTGCTGTTCTTACGTCTCAGGAAAAGTTCTGAGCTACTTGAAGGAGAACAACACCACTACTGTGACAGTGAAAATCCCTAATGACTGTGTCCTCTTGTGGACTGCAAACACTGTTGAAAGACGGCCGAGGAGCAGGTGTCCAGAATTCCCTCCCTTCAGAATCTGTGGGACAAACTAGTCTCATTCATGGATCCTCCTCCCAGCTTCCAGGACTTAAGGGATCTTCTGGTGGAGCCGCCTTCACAGGGACTGAGGAGTCCGGTGGACACTCAGTGAACACTCTTTTGAATAAGAGATGAGTGGTTCTGGAGCGTTTCAGCCACAGGACATGGGAGGGGAGCTCCTCAGGTTCATCTCACAAAAGTGTAAAGTGTCGGCTGAAACTTTTGAATCTTCAGACGTTTCCTCAGATTCCTGCCTTTTACTTGTCATTGGCATTTTTCTTCTTTTTTTTTTTTTTCTTTTTCCCTGGGCCACGTTTCTGGGTGTCGGAAGTGTTGATTGGCTAATTGAACTGCGTCGCTTTCATGTTTGGCGACGCGTGTACCTGGCAATGGAACTGGAAGGAAACTTTGAAGAAGAAAGTGTGGATGATAATCAGAGAACCCGTCAACTTCAAACACACTCACTCTCGCCCTGTTTTACACACACACACACACACACACACACACATACGTTCATCCCACGCTACTTAACAAGACCCGCTGGGTGAATTGCAGTGTCTGTGTGCGTAAGGGAGAGACAGAAAAAGAGAGAGAGAGAGAGAGAGAGAGAGGTAAGAGAGAAGAGAGAGAGAGAGAGAAGAGAGAGAGAGAGAGAGAGAGAGAGACTCTCTCCATTCATTAGCATGGACAGTTTGATGTTCCTGTCTTTCACTCTTTCGGAAAGCACTTTAATATGTACGAGCAGGATCTGTTGAGCTCTTCTCCGACCCACATTGACTCAAATTGCAGTCCACACACACACACACACACACACACACATTCACACACACACAGCTTTGGACCATGTTCCGTATTTGAATAACGTTGTGACGCCTGTCCCATCCCATCGTTTCTGTTATTCTGGTGCGGATCAAACGACTTTGGCACATTGTTTGTTTTTTATTGATGTTTTCTTCCTGTCCTGACAGCTACCGTCCCAACAACCATCATCGGAGAAACAACAACAATGGACCAAACAGCTACCACGGTAATGGCTGTAACGACACACCCTGACATCAACCCATGCAGATAAAGCAACACCACCAACAAACAAAACCACAACCTCAGTTACACCATCTCGGCAATCTGGAAACCATTATTTTCTGAGCCGCTTGTCCTGATTAGGGTCACAGGTGGTGCTCACAGGATGAAAGGCAGGGACAACCTGAATAGGTCACTAATCAATCGCACACAGACAAGCATTCTCACACCTAGGAGACAATTTAGCTTCTCCAATCCACTGTCATCAATGAAAGCACTGTCATAAGAATTATCACAAACACCGTAACAACCACGATCCCCATAACAATCATCACCATCACAACAATCACCTCCACCATCACAAAAAAACACAATCATAATATTAGAACCAACATTAGAACGATCATCATAACATCCATGACCATCACAACAATCACCTCCACCAACACAAAAAACAATCATAATAACAGAACCACCATCACAACAACAACCACCATAACATCCACAATCATCACAACTTCCATCACAACAACCACAACTATCACAACCTTCACAACATTCACCACCATCACAACAACTATCATAACCATCACTACCACCATCACAACAACCACCAGTATCACAACCACCATCACAAAAAACATAATCATATTAGAACCACCATCACAACAACCACAAATATCACAACCATCACAGTATCCACAACCATCACAACCATCATCACAACCACAAATATCACAACCATCACAACATCCACAACCATCACAGCCATAATGATCATTACAAAAACCGTGCTCACCATCCTAACAATCATTACCACCACGACAAACCCCACCATCATCACAACACCCACAACCCCCTGCCAGTGGTCATTACCATAGCAACCACCACCATCAGAACCACAGTCACCACCACAGCAGTCAAGAAGTACCATCATCACAGCTTCGACTCCAACCCAACAATGACAACCACTCATCAAGAACTGCCATGATCATCATCACGAGGTGAAGGAAGTGGATAGGGCTCATCGCCATCATCCTTCTCCTCCTCCTCCTCCTCCTCCTCCTCCTCCTCATCATCATCATCATCATCACCATCAGCATCCTCAGCAGCAGCGCTCATTTCCATTCTAATCTAAACCTGATTGTGTGAAAGGTCCCGTCTCCGAGGTAACGGGGAGTGTTTATTATTGACTGCTGTGAGAACTGATGAGCAATCACTGCCAAGCCCTTCAGGCTGTAAATAGGTTTATGAAAAGTGGGCGGGTCTAAGCCTGAACCTGCTTTGCAACTGTTATGGTGGGCTTTAAAAAGGAAGGCTCTGTAACTGACGTGATGTTGAACATGGACATCAGTCAACAAGGCTGGACGTCTGCCTTTGGTTTGATATGACCCTTGCTGCAGTTTCACGCCCATGGCAAGGATGCGCTACCAGTGGCGCTTCGATTGGTCCCCACTGCCGCATGACTGTCTTTTTAGCCTGGCAGAGATGGGATGATTAAATTAGAGCGCTAATGAGTCGATCTGGGTGGGTGTCTGCCTCGGACCAGGGCCTGGCGGGGTCAGGGCAGAGTTTAACGGCGCCGGATGACGGTAATTAATTTTAATGTGAATTATAACCCCTCGTTAATGGAGAGGTAGAGCCGGTGCATGGGGCAGGGTTAATTTAACCGAGAGAGAGAGAGAAGATGGAGAGGTTAAAGATGTATTCAAAGCATAAATGACTCTCGGACACCTGATGCGAATAGTGTGTGTGTGTGTGTGTGTGTGATGAACAGAAGGTGATGGCACTTAGGAAGCATCTGCGACCATCTAAAAGCAAAAACATGGTGATTGCCATCTGCGTGTGAAGCGGGAGGGTTGCTATCCATCCTTAATGGCTTTTCTAACTGAGGCCTGAAATCTAATTATCCTCAAGGCCGCTTTAAATAAGAAGAGGCAAATAAGAACTTGGTTGCCAGGGTTACCAAGGCGTCAGGAGATCATGAAACAAAGGTTCGCTTCACACTTCATTAAGGAGAGCCAAGGCCGCGCCCACTCCATCTTGGCCAATCACTGGGTTAAAGCCTCGAGCCCCTTGTTTCCTTTTGCTCTCCAGACTTTCTTGTATATTTTAGTTGTTATTGAGGGATGGTTCTTCTCTGGTTCTTCTGGAAGCACAAAGTCCTTGTCTCTCATTTTCAGTACAGTCTCTGTACCTGAGCAATTTCAGAAACAGTGTGGGATCATCTCACAGAGAACGGAGAACAGACATCCAAAAAAGAGCTTTGGGACGTCCTTCAAGAAGCCTGGAGAAGTGTTCCTGAATACAACTTAAAGAAAGGAGCTGGTCTAAGAAAGTTGAGGCTGTGCTAAAGAATAATGGTGGTGGTAGTGAATATTGAAACTCCCGTCCTGTTTCCATAAAAAGCCTGGAGGGGATTGTTTGCGGTGAGAATGTGATTAGACCCAATCACCAGAACTCATTAGCACCCTTGGAGCTGTGATGGGGATGGTTCCTTGATAAAAAGAACTTCAGAGCCAGCAACTGCTTTGGTATTCAAACCCACAACCTTCAGATCCTGGGCCCTAGTCCTTAACCACCTGTCCACTGCTGCCCCAGAGTATCCACTTGCTCAGATTTTCGTACCTCCCTGTGAAAAGAAACCAAACCGGGGGGAACCCCAAGCTTTGGACATGAGCAAAAGACATGTCCAAGTGTGTAGAACCTTTCTAAAGTTTAAAGAACCTCTGAGGTTCTTTAAGGAGGATTTCTGGCTGGATGGTAGTGAAGAAAAGGGATTTAATTCTCAGGTTGGATTTGTTTTAAAATCCTGTTCTTTGATTCATTCTGTCATGTCCAGGTTCCTCCTGCAGCAGAGCTTCAGCCTGAGACCAAAGGGCTTCTAATGGATAACCAATAGAAGTGTCAGATTTACAAGTGGGATTTAAAGAAAAATGGCAAATATGAGAGCGTCACTGTCATGAAGGAAGTGAGAGAAATAATTGTCACATGAAGATATAAATCTGTGGCTGGTTCACAAGTTTCTGATGAGAGAACAGCTGCGATGTTCTCCGAGCTCAGACTGCAGAGCGTGTGGAAAAGGTGACAAAGTCATTCTGGAAGGAAAGAAGAAAAATCAGCATCACATTAATATAAAGTATATTTTTACTGAGAGTCTGAAAAAAATAGCTAAAGGAGAGAAAACTAGACAAACGTGGAGGATCCGAGGGACTGTGGGTCAGGACATCTTGTGAAATGTTCTTAGTCTGCAGTGGGTCAGAACCAACCAAAGGTTCTCCAAGGAAGAACCAAGGAATCAGTGTCAGGATGTGTTGAGAAAGTTCTGGTTCTGAAAGATAGCATGATGCTCTGGGCAATGATCTGCTGAGAAACCTTGTGCCCTGTATTCATGTGGACATTACTTTGACACCTGATCGTCACTGCAGACAAAATTTCACCCCTTCCTGGTCACAGTGTCCCCTAATAGCAGTGTCCTCCTTCACACTGCAAACCCTGTTCAGGAAGGTGTCACCCATATCTCAGTTCCATCCAGCATCTGTGGGACAAACTAGGCTCATCCATGGACCTGCTTCCCAATGTACAGGACATCTCATAGCGGATACCACTTTCAGAGAAACTGTGGTGTCCATCTCAGGGCTGTTTTGATGTCACAAGGGAGGGCAATATTCTGCAGGTGTTTAATATGCTAATATGATATATGTAAATGAGGGATGTTCTGATTGGCCACATGGCACAGCACCTCAGAAAGGCATGTCTGTAAAGTGGGAAATATTATTAGTGCTCTTCAAGTGCATCCTTCTTCCTTCCCTAAATGTTGTTAGCCAGTTTCAGTGCAGAAGGGAACAAAACCCATGTTCCTGGTTCCACGTGGGGTTCCCCACAAGGTTTTGGACAGATCCTGGAGCTGCTGTTGCCTAACGGTACTCAAAAACCTGCAGTGAGGCAGTGCTCGATAGGGAAAAGCAGCGCCTGGAGAAGGTTGCCCTGGTCCTGAATCACTCACCAGGGAACCTGCCTGTCCTTCCTCTCTATCTTTCTCTTACTGAGGCGCTCTCTCTCTCTCTCTCTCTCTCTCTCTCTCTCTCTCTCTCTCTCTCTCTCCCTCCAGAAGAGTGTGAAGTTGGTAAAAGTAGGCCAGGAGAGAAAGTTCAGGCGTAATTAAAACTCTCTTGCTGCCTGTTTTCTGCTCATTGCTTCGTCTCAGCACATTCAGATGTGACAGATATCCAGTAAATGAATGAGCAAGAGGGAAATGTGTGTGTGTGTGTGTGTGTGTGTGTGTGTGTGTGTGTGTGTGTGTGTGTGTGTGTGTGTGTGTGTGTCAGCCTGAAACTCCTCAGGCTGGAAAACCGTTTACCGTCGCAGATGTCCTGCCCGAACCCGAAAGTGTCACCGTTGCCCGTTCTGTCAGATTTATCGGAGCGTGGAGGAGTTTAGCACCCAGAGATCAGGCCGATTCTTCAACAAGAGAACCGTTCCGGTTCCACGTGTTACAGCTGGAACTCCAGAGGCAAGAACAGGACCAAAAAGAGCGAGATAGGCCCTTGTCGTTTGTGATGTCACAAAAACACAAAAGCTGGAAATGTTAGCTCACAGCAGTTTTAGTCCTGCCCATTCAGCCTACAGCAGTTTAGCCACACCCATTCATCAGTTTAGGGTAGAAAAATGTATAGATAGATGGATATAGACATGTGGACAGATGGATGGATGATTGAATGAATGGATGTATTTACACTTGGATAGATGAAAAAAGGAATGGATGGATGGACGGATGGATGGATGGATGGATGAACAGATGTATGTATTGATGGATGTACAGATGGGTAATTCAATGAATGGATGGATGGACAGAACAATGAATGGACGGATGGATGGATGGATGCTGAAGATGGATCATCTGTCAGTTACTTTTTCACTGATTGTTTATTTACTTTCTCAATGTTCCTCTGTTTAAGGCACTCATTGCTCAGTGAGAGGCTGGGGAACCGTGGCTGTCTGCTTTAGAACTTCACATAATTACCCTCTTAGCGCAAGAGCGCCAAGATTCACGGGGAGAAAAGAGGAACCTTGAGGCAAGCCAGGAAGAGAAAAAAGGGAAATGAAAGAGCTCATGATGAGTGATCCCTTCATCAGGAAGTCAACCATCCAGCCAGAGGAATAAAAAAAAAAATTTTAAAAACAGTCTGAAAAGAACCACAGCTTTCAGCGGAACTTAATTCGCCGTGTTCAGTTCCTTGTTAAGAGCCGAAAAAAAAAAAAACGGAACCAAAACAAAACAAACCGCCGACTCAACACTCATTCATTTACCTTCCCTGAATGTTTCTGCGCCACTTCATTCCAGGTTACCACCGGTTCCTCCCATTTCTCAGCAGCGAACCTGCCCTGCAGATTCCCTTCCTGATTTCTGTTATTTTTATTAACATTAACTTGTTCCTCCCAAAATTCACCTTAATAATAATAAACACTATTTTTGTTTGTGATTCACCAAAGGACAAAGATCCTGCTGAAACTAACTATATCTAGAACCAAATTAACTCTGCTAATAGCTCCAAAGTGAGCAGTGTATCTAAAACTGACTAATCCTTTCTTACAATTTTATAGTCCCTTTCATGTCTAGGTCTGATGGAAACCTGCTAAAACTAAAGCACTACAGTCAGTGATGTATACAGAACAGTCCAAAACCTTTAAACAGCCCTTAACTCAGTGAAATATCTAGAACTGACTAATCTCCACTTACAGCTCTACAGTGAGTGACGTATCTAGAACTGGCTAAACCCCACTTACCACTCTGCAGACAGAGACATATCTAGAATTGACTGAAACCTCCTAGAACTATGGCTCTACAGTCAGTGATTGAGCTAGAGCAGTTTGAAACTTTTATATAGCTGTACACTCTAATAAATCTAACCCAGCCACTAGGGATGGACAAGCCAGTGTATTTCTTTGCACTGGTCCCAAGCCCGGATAAATGGGGAGGGTTACGTCAGGAAGGGCATGCACTGTAAAACTTTTGCCAAATCAATATGTGGACAACAAAACAGAATTCTATATAGGATCAGTCGAGGCCCGGGTTAACAACGACCGCTACCAGTGCTGTTAGCCTACAGGGTGCTGGTAGACACTGGACTACTGTTGGACAAAGCAGAAGAAGAAAAGGAGGAAAGCATGTCCGGAGGGAGGAGGAGAGAAAGAAGGGGAGGAGAGCAGAAGTGAGGGTAGGGACTTTGAATGTTGGCAGCATGACTGGGAAAGGCAGACAATTAGTTGATATGGTGGAGAGAAGGAAGGACATTTTATGTGTGCAAGAGACTAGATGGAAGGGTAGTAAGGGCAGGTGTATTGGAGGAGGGTTTAAATTGTTTTACCATGGTGTGGATGGAAGGAGGAATGGGGTAGGTGTTATCCTGAAGGAAGAGTATGTGAAGAGTGCTTTGGAGGTGAAGAGGGTGTCAGTAGGGTAATGAGTCTGAAGCTGGAAGATGAAGGTGTGATAATGAATGTTGTTAGTGCTTATGCCCCACAAGTTGGTTGTGAAATGGAAGATAAAGAAGAATTCTGGAGTGAGTTAGATGAAGTGATAGAGAGTGTACCCAGGAGAGAAAGAGTGGTGAAAGATGTTGGTGAAGGGAACAGAGGTGATGAGGAGGTGATGGGTAGGTATGGTGTCAAGGAGAGGAATGCTGGAGGTCAGATGGTTGTAGATTTTGCGAAAATGATGGAAATGGCTGTGGTTAATAGTTATTTTAAGAAGAGGGAGGAGCACAGGGTAACGTATGAGATTGGAGGAAGATACACACAGGTGGATTATATCCTTTGCAGGAGGGTCAGTCTGAAGGAGATTGGAGACTGCAAAGTAGTGACAGGGAGAGTGTAGCTAAACAGCATAGGATGGTGGTCTGTAGGATGACCTTGGAGGTCAAGAAGAGGAGGGAAGTGAGGGAAGAGTCAAGGATCAAGTGGTGGAAGCTGGATAAGGATAATTGCAAGGTGGAATTCAAGCAAGAGTTAACACAGGCACTGAGAGGTGTTGATGAGCTACCAGATTACTGGGAAACTACTGCAGAAGTGATAAGGCAGACAGCAAAAAAGGTACTTGGTATGACATCTGAAAGGAAGAAGGAGGATAAGGAATCCTAGTGGTGAAACTGAGAAGTCCAGGAGTGTATACAAAATAAGAGGGAGGCAAAGAAGAAGTGGGACAGTCAGAGAGATGAAGAAAGTAGACAGGATTACAAGGAGATGAACCACAGGGCAAAGAAAGCAGAGGTGAAGGCTACAGCTAAGGTGTTTGGCTAAGTGTATGGGGGGTTGGATAGTAAGGAGGGAGAAAAGGACTAGGATAACGATTGGCTAGACAGAGAGACAGAGCTGGGAAAGATGTACAGCATGTCAGGGTGATAAAAGATGGACTTGGAAACGTACTCACAGGTGAACAAAACATGTTGAGCAGATGGAAGCAGTACTTTGAGGGGCTGATGAATGAAGAAAATGAGAGAGAGCGAGAATATTGGATGATGTGAACCAGGACGTGCAGCAAATAAGCAAGATGGAAGTAAGGGCAGCGATAAAGAGGATGAAGAATGGAAAAGCTCTTGGTCCGGATGATATACCAGTGGAAGCATGGAGATATTTAGGGGAGTTGAGTTTCTGACCAGATTGTTTAATACATCTTAGAAAGTGAGAGGACGGCAGCAGTATGGTTGCATGCTGAGAAAGAGCACTAAAGATACAATGTTTGCTCTGAGGGTGTTGATGGAGAAGTCAGAAGGAGTTGCATTGTGCATTTAAGGACTTGGAGAAAGCAGATGACAGGGTGCCTAGAGAAGAGTTGTGGTGAAATATGTGAGAGTAGTTCAGGATATGTATGAGGGCAGTGTGACAGTGGTGAGATCTGCAGTGGGAGTGACGGATGCATTTAAGGTAGAGGTTGGATTACATCAAGGATCAGCGCTGAGCCCATTTTTGTTTGCAAAAGTAATGGACAGGTTGATGGACGAGGTTAGACAGGAGTCTCCATGGACGATGATGTTTGCTGATGATATTGTGATCTGCAGTGAGAGCAGGGAGCAACTTGAGGAGAACCTGGAGAGATGGAGATCTGCTCTAGAGAGGAGAGGAATGAAAGTGAGTAGGTCAAAGACATGAATACATGATACATGAATGTGAACGAAAGGGAGGAAAGTAGAGTGATTAGGATGGAGGGAAGAGGAGGTGAAGGTGAAGTAGTTTAAATACTTGGGATCAGCAGTTCAGAGTAACAACAAGTGTGGAAGAGAGGTGAAGAAGAGATTGCAGGCAGGTTGAAATGGGGGGAGAACAGTGGCTGGAGTAATTTGTGACAGACGGATACCAGCTAGAGTGAAAGAGAGGGTTTACAGGACAGTAGTGAGACCAGCTATGTTGTATGGGTTGGAGACGGTGGCACTGAATCAAAGACAGGAGGCAGAGCTGGAGGTGTCAGAGTTAAAGATGCTGAGATTTTCACTGGGTGTGACGAGGATGGACAGGATTAGAAATGAGTATATTAGAGGGACAGCTCAGGCTAGACGTTTTTGAGACAAAGTTAGAGTAGCAAGGTTGCTTTGGTTCGGACATGTCCAGAGGAGAGACGAGGATTATACTGGAAGGAGGATGTTGAAGATGGAGCTGCCAGGAAAGAAGAAAAGAGGAAGACCAAAGAGGAGGTTTATGGACGTGGTGAGAGAGGAGATGCAGGTGGTTGGTTTGAAGCAGGAAGATGCAGAGGACAGGAAGAAATGGAGACGGTTAATCCAAATTTTAAATATAAAAATAATACACAAGACAGATTTTCAGAAAATGAATACAAAAATGTATTAAAATGTAAATAAAATAGTTTGATAAAAAAAAAAAAAAGGATGAAAAGATGAGATAATAAAACAACAATAAAATAAATCATGAATCAAATAAAAATACATTTGAATAAAATTTTTTTTTTACAAAATCACTGGAATGTGTTTGTGATAAAGTGGCCAGCTCAGATCACTTTTGGTTATTATTCAATAGAGAGAACGAAAATCTACAGCAATCATACCTTTGTGTTTGTGCGTGTGTGTGTGTGTGTGTGTGTGTGTGTGTGTGTGTGTGTGTGTGTGTGTGTGTGTGAGACAAAGGAAAAGCCAATTATCACATTAACATTAAATATACCAGAGAGACACAGAGAGAGACAGAGAGAGAGAGAGAGAGAAAGAGACAGAGAAAAAAAGAGACAGACAGGGAGAGAGAGAGACTGAAATGCAGAGTGACAGACAGACAGAGAGAGAGAGAGAGAGACAGTGTTTGATCAGATTGGAGGTTCAGGTTTAGGAAGATCATCTGTAAGATCACAGGAAGCCCTTGTGTTTTCCCAGCATGCTCTGGGTGGCCGGATATTAAAGCACCCAAAGAAATCTTTTCTCTCTCTCTCACACATGCACACACACACACACACACACACCAACATTTACCTGAAGTCCTAATACTGAGTGTGTGTGTGTGTGTGTGTTAAATGTCAGCCCAGTGATCTGAGACTGGGTGTCACAACGAGTAGAGAGATTGAGAGATGGAGAAGGAAGGAGAAGATAAAATGAAGGTTAGAGGTTCACCAACTCCATTGGAACCTTAAAGGTGCTCCAGAGGCTCTATCGCTCTCTCTCTCTCTCTCTCTCTCTCTCTCTCTCTCTCTCTCTCTCTCTCTCTGTGTGTGTGTGTGTGTGTGTGTGTGTTTTCTAAGAAATGTTCCGGGTCTTCTCAACATGATTCTTGTGGAATGTGGATGTTTTTTCCAGGCCTGTCCAAGCTTTACATTACAGCTGTAAAGTAAAGTTCTACACTCAGACTTACATTTTTTACTGGATTTACTGGAATATAATCCTTGATGATGGAAATTTACAGATCTTTACCATCAACTTCTGTCTAGATCAGTAAATTTCTTCTGACTTTATACTGTGGCAAAGGAATTAGGTTGAAACTGTACAATGTTTGGAACCGACAGACCTCAGTTTTGAAGCCTGGCTTTGGGTGACACTAAAGGGCCACTGAAATAGTGATTCCAGGTGCAAGAGGAAGACACCAAGACCAAAGTTGAGCACATTTTCAAATCAATAATGAGCCTTAAACACATGTCCAGGATTAATCGGACGTCCTGAGTTGTGGATTAACAGGTCCTCCAGAGGACAATGAGTTTATGGAGGTTTTTTCTGAAAGGGACTGCCGTATCCTGAACCTCAGATTTTCAGATTTTATGGATGATTTTTCTCTTTCACTCTGTTAAAAGCAGGACGACGTCTTACACCCTGTACTTGAGTAAAACTACAAACACTCAACCTGAATTTCTACAAAATTAAAAAATAGTGAAGTCCTTTCTTATGAATGGAACTGAGTATCAAAAATGCTTTGATGCCAACAAACATCAAACATACATAAATGTAGTAAATTACAAAAGTAATGTAATTGTGTGGTAATTGGATACAGTACTGATGTAATTTTGTGGTAATTGCATCCGGTATTGATGTAATCCTGTGGTAATCTGGGTGAAGGGGATGCTTTATGTGGGTTATAGTATAATCAGTGTGTCATCAGTGTTGTTTTGTGTTGTGTGTGTGTGTGTGTGTGTGATGGTGTGTGTTCAGTGTTGTGTGTGTTTGATGTGTGTAATGTTGGTACACTGTCCTCCAACTCTGCCTGTCTCTCTTTGGGACTGATGTCCAGTCCTGGTGTGAAGGCCATCCGGGGACTGGAAGACATCCATCATGGGAACGCTGTCCGTGCAGAATGTCTTCGGTGTTTAATCAGAGTTAAAGTGAACCAATGACCAAAATCCGTTTCTTTATGCCACCGCTCCATCCCTCCCCCTCCCCCACTCTGGCGAGGACGGCGGTTACGGCGGGACACCAGGACAATTCAGAGATGATTGCCATCATTGGCCTTTCATCTTCACACGCCTCTGCTTATCCCTTTAATATTTACTGTAACTGTGGCGACAGATTTTGGGGAGGGGGAGGACATCAGGGCTAAGAATGATGGCGGGGGGTTGTTGAATGAAGGATAGAATAGAGGAGAGAAAGTCAAAGATACTAATGCAGGGATGAAAGAATAAGGAGTGTAATAGAGGGATTAAAGAGAGAGGTAGAGAGAGTGATACTAACACTAGGACAGAATCAGGAAACGAAAGTTGAGAGAACGACAGAAATAGAAAAATAGAAAAGAGAATGATGGTGGGATGGAAAGAGAAACTGCTGGAAAGAGAGCAGAGAGAAAGACAGCTAGATGGAGAGAGGGAAGAAGATAATAGAAAGACAGAATAAAGAAAATAAAGGCAGCTGAAAGAGAGACTGATGGAGGGACTTAAAAAAGAGAAATAGAGAAAATGATGGAGGGATTATGAGAGAGACAAATAGAGAGACAGGGAAAGAAAGAGTAATTGATTGAATGATAAAGAAGAAAGATTGGGAATAATGGAGGGATGACAAACAGAGAGTGATAGAGACAAAAAAAGAGAAAAATGGGAAGATAGGAAGAGAAAGAGAGTGATGAAACAAGAGAAAGAGAAAGTAAGAAAAACAACAGAGGGATGATGGGACTGATAGAAAGAAAGAGAGTCTAAAGAAGCCTTCAGTGCAGTGTTTAATGTAGAGGATCAGTGTTTAACCTGGATCGCTGCGGTATTTAAGGTGGAACATCAGTGTTTATCCTGGATCGCTGCTGTATTTAAGGTGGAACATCAGTGTTTAATCTGGATCGCTGCTGTATTTAAGGTGGAACATCAGCACTTAAACTGGATTGCTGCTGTATTTAAGGTGGAACATTAGTGTTTAAGCTGGACTGGTGCTGTATTTAGGGTGATGACAGGTTGTTCTCTATAATAAACTGTATTTCAGCTAGCAGGTTATTGTTGTTGCTAGGTTACAGGTGAAGGTGAAGTGACACTAACAGAGATCTGGTTAGAGAGACATAACCGAAAGACAGTGACACTTATGGAAAACCTCTCAGCTAATCAGAATGCTTAAAAAGCAGACACACACACACACACACACTCAGCTTGCAAAAGCAATGAAAAATCATTTAAAACATGCAGAAACACTAAAAACAACAGAAGCAGCGCCATGTGCATGTGAGTGTGTGTGTGTGTGTGTGTGTGTGTGTGTGGCTGATTAATGTATGCCTTACTGGAATATTGATGCAGGCTAATAACACTGTGATGGCAGACACACACACACACACACACACACACACACACTCTCTCTCTGTGCAGTGTTTCATCATCAGTAAGCCGGAGCCGGCGTCTCTGTGATGTCACACTGACAGCTCATTCTTCACTCTGATGTCATTAGCGCTGAGAGTGATTGACAGCCGCTGGGTGGAGCTGGCAGGCGTTGTCAAGTGTAGCGGATGGAAGGAGCTGGGAAAGGAGTGATGCAGAAAGAGGGAGAGATGGGAAGTTTTGCACCACACTTCATCAATGAGGGCCTTTGAAAGGGACTTTTATTTTAGCATAAAATTGATGAAAAACTAATTAGAGCATATCTTAGATTAGATTAGAGTTTAGAGCATAACATATCTGGTTTCACTACCATCTTCAACCCATATAACATAGCTGGTCTCACTACTATCCTGTAAATGTTCTCTTTTACTCTCACTGGTCCCCATCTGTCACAGATCACTCCCGTCACTTTTCCCCACACGTTCCAACCTGCCTGCACTCTCTTCTTCTCCTCTCTTCCACACTTGCCGTTACTGTTCACTGTCCACCCCGAATTTTTAAACTCCTCCACCTTTGTCACCTCTACTACTTCCATCCTCACCATTCCACTGTTCTCACTTTTATTCACACATGTGGATTCTATCTTTGTCCTACTTACTTTTATTCCTCTCCTCTCTAGAGCAGATCTCTATCTCTCCAGGGTTCGATCCCCAGGACAGGAAAACAAATGGGGGATTAGTGCCTGTCCCACTCCTGCATCCACGACTGAACAAGACACCTCATTTCTCTCTCTCTCTCTCTCTCTCTCTCTCTCCTTTCTTTTTTCTTCATATTTTTGTCTCTCTTATTTTTCTTTAATGCCTCTCTGGTCTCCAAGCAACCTGCTGAGTGGCAGCTCCTGCAGCTTGAGCATTTTACACCTCAGAGAGCGAGAGAACGAGAGAGAGAGAGAGAGAGAGAGAGTCATTTTTCCATTTTACTCCATGCTCTCACACTAAATATGCATTTTATTCTCAACAGAGAACCTGAGAGAACTGAAGGCACTTTACCCTTTTCATAGAAAAACAGGGCAAACGACAGAAAAGGAGGAAAAGAAAGATCTCAGAATAAGACACATTTCTTCTTTTGTTTTTTTTTCTTCAACGT
The DNA here is from genome assembly GCA_017165825.1 of Hepsetus odoe. NCBI lineage: Eukaryota > Metazoa > Chordata > Actinopteri > Characiformes > Hepsetidae > Hepsetus > Hepsetus odoe. Next base: position 20,396,064 of record CM029377.1, read on the forward strand.
TTCCAGCCACACATGTATTATTTACAGTGTGTAAGTACCTCTGCTTGTAAGTATAGAAATAAAAATTAAATAATTATATGGCATATTTGTATAAAGGGGCAAGACGTGAGGCAAGTGAACAGTCGGTCCTTGATGTTGGAAAAATGGACAAGTGTGAATCTGAGGGACAAACTGTGGGTCAGAACATCTTGTGTGATGTTCCTGGTCTGTAGTGGGTCAGAACCAACAAAAGTTTATGGAAGAACCGAGGAACCAGTGTCAGGGTCAGCTGACAGTGGACGTCAGAACTGGACCGTGGAAGAAGTTTGGCTGGTTTTGGTAGATCCTGTTCTCTTCTCCAACATGTGGATGGCTGGGTATGTGTGTGTGTGTCCTTACTTGGGGAAGAGAGGACACCTAGATGCACTATGCGAGACTTTAGACAGTGATGTGATGCTCTAGACAGTCTTTCAGCAGGACAACACTCCCTTAGATTGCAGACACTGTTCAGGAACCGACTGAGGAACAAAGAGTTCAAGACATTCCTCACATTTCAGTCCTGTCAAGTATCTGTGGGACAAACATGTCCTTTACATGGACACATGTCTCAATTAGCAGGACTTTCACTTAAAGGAGCATCCTGATGTAGAACCTTCAGAGGGACCATGGAATCTGTCTGTCTGTCTGTCTATCTATCTATCTGTCTGTCTGTCTGTATATATGTACTCTCTTCAGATTCCTCTTTTTTGTTACCTGTAATGGTATTTCTATTCTTCCTCAGATGGACTGTTTCATTTAGTTTCCATTCTTTTCTTTTGGATGTGTTTCAGACCCTCATTAACCTTCCTGCCTGCCTGCCTTTAATAATGAGGGTTATTTATGCGCAGACATGCGTAAACAGCTCATGAATTATTCATGACTGACTCCCCCGTCATTAACGGCTGACGACGGTTTAATCAATTGAACTAATATATAAAAAGCATTTGCTTATTAAAGGACTCGTTTGTTTATTTCTTGTTCTGTTCATTTTCACGTCCCGGAGCTGAAATTAGAAACAAACGTGAAGGTTGAGCTTAGAGTGACTGCCTGCACTCTCTTCTTCTCTCTTCTACACTTGCCATTACTCTGAACTTTAATTTAACTGGGAAAATAATAAT
>CM029377.1:20402199-20404699 GCA_017165825.1 Hepsetus odoe
TCCCCACAATTCTCCACCACATCACCAAACACCATCACTGTCCACCAAACCTCAACACTTTACAACATCTCAAAACAAACCGAACACCAGCATTCTCTACCACCGAACACCAGCATTCTCTACCAGACTCCAACATTCTCCACCAAGAACCTCTACCAAACACCATCACTCAACACTTCAACGTCCCCCCCCCCGACATCATCAAACACTGATGTCCTTCCATAAACATCACAGAGTCTGAGGACATTCCAGAGGCAGTCAGAGAAGATACTCAGAGAGTTCTGACTGAGCAAATGCTCCCAAGTTTGGTGGGAGAAGTAAGAGTGACAGATCTCTGTGCTCTGTCTGCAGCTCAGTTGAATATGGGCCATTGTCCTGTTTAGCGAGACATCTTTGACAAGTCAATACACTCTATGAATAACAGTGCTCTTAATAGAACCGTAGCTGTTGATGTAGGGTTCTGCCGTGGCGTAATCCATCTTTCTCAGATTGGAGGTCTGATAACGAACTGGGCCTGGATCTGAAGGCTTGTTTTAGATGAATTAAATCCTTGAAGGGAGCCGTCAGGAGCGTGTCTTCAATTAAAGCTCTTTGTCTTCTGTCCGATGAAGGTGGACGCCAGCGTTGAATTTGTCTTCAGCAGATGGCTGGTTAATGGAGTTTATTGGTGGAGCTTGAGGTTGTTAGAAACAACTTTCTGATGTACATACTGAAGGATGGTGCTTTCTTTATGAGCTGATGAATTGAGACTGGGTTCTTTTGGAAAATTAATTAAAGCTGAATGGAAGAATAAACTTACCAGCATCATAAATGACGAAAGAGTGAAGAATGCAAGAACGGTTGGAGACAATGTCTAATCACGTTTTCCGTTTGGCTTTCAATTGGTTTCTGAGGCCCCACATTACCATATCCTCCAAATCTCCATTCCTCAAGAGTCTCTTTATCTCTCGCTCACTCTCTTCCGCACTTTCTTTCTCTCTTTTTCTCGGCTTGAGTCAGATATGCTTTGATTCCGAATCACCATGGCTTAAGGACAGCCTGACTCATAGAAGAAAGGGAGAGAGACAGAAAGGGAGAGGTGAAGGAACGGGGGTTGGGTGAAAAAAAAATCGATGGAGCGATGGAAGAAAGAGAAAAAGAAGAGTAACAGAAATGTCTCCGGCTCCTGTAGCGATCAGACGGTGGAGATGTTGGAGGTCCCGGTGCCTCTCTCGAATTGTTCGTGTACTCTGCAAGACTCCCATCATGTGAACCAGCCTCCGTAACGTCTTTCATAATGCTCACTGTTTTGCTCAGCAGAATGTCTCCACTCCTGCTGTGGAAATCAAACGTTCCTGGGTTGAGGTTTCATGTATGTGTTCTCCTGAGCTGCTGTACAAAACTGTCTTCCTGATACAGCACACTTTCACTCTCCACAAAAAAACCTCACTCTGAATCCAAAAGCCATCATTCTCCACTATTAACACCATCATTCACCATCAAACACCATCATTCACCATCAAACACCATCATTCTCCACTATAAACAGCATCATTCTCTACTATAAAGGCCATGATTCTCCACTATAAACACCATCTTTCCCCACTGTAAACACCATCATTCTCCACTATAAACAGCATCATTCTCCACTACAAACACCATCATTCTCCATGATAAACATCATGATTATTATCTATAACATAATCATTCTCCATCAAACACCATCATTCTCCATCAAACACCATCGTTCTCCACTATCAACACCATCATTCCCCACTATAAGCACAATTCTCCTTTATAAACACCATCATTCTCCACTATAAACACCATAATTTTTCATCATACACCATTACTTTCCACTGTAAACATCATCATTTACCATCAAACACCAACATTCCCCACTATAAACACCAGCCAGCATTGTTGACCATCTACACTGAAGACACACACAGCTATCTGTCTTTTGTAAACTTTCATCCTTATGGCAGTGTAAGTGGAGGGATTCTCCACAAGAGACAGATGTATGCAGATGTCCCCAAAGTGGAGCTCTGGCAGGGACGTCACTGTTTTTAGGGACTGAGATACTGTGGCGGATGCTGCACAGGGACCCAGAACTGATTCTGTTGATCAGTGATGTAGATATGTGTTTGGGACAGAGGGAATATGTGCATGTGATGAGGTCCAACAGGTTTTTATTCTTCAGTTCCAGGAGTTATGGCATCATGGTGTGTGTGTGTGTGTGTGTGTGTGTGTGTGCAAAACCAACCAATTATCAAACCTTCTCTCTCGCTGTCTGTCTGTCTCTCTCACTCTGTGTCTGTCTCTCACTCTCTTTCTCTCTGTAGTAAAGCGTTTATATTTTATTCCCTCTTTCAGCTTTTCACGGTCTATTTTTCTATTTCATATTCCTTCTATTGTAAGGAAAAAAGGAGTGCGCTCCTCCCCTCCACACTTTTTTCATCCCTCATTTGATTTTGTTTTCCTTTGTGTTTTTTTGGGGTTTTTTTTCAACCTCGTCCCT
>CM029377.1:20414699-20452199 GCA_017165825.1 Hepsetus odoe
CATACCAGTTGCAGGTGAGCTACCAGTTTCAAGTACATTCCTTTCAGGAGGAACAGCTACAGTAAATGGGGAACTTAGAAATGCAGGCTAGGTACTCTGAGCGTGAGAAAGTCTGTAAGGATCTCTGTGAACAGATACGAAAACTTGAACAGCACCCAAGAGGACTTCAGGGCTGAGTCAGAAAGGCTCAAACAGGCCAACTTGAAGACAGCACTTCCTCGCAGACATTCACCTCCACGAGAAGATCCGAACAAACAACAGGGAGTAATTCACCACGACAGGCCAACCAACAGTTTTATAGAGCACATCTCTGCCTGCAGGTAACCAGCTCAGCCACCCATGAAAGACAGAAACACGAAGAGAGGTTCACCACTCTGCATTCTCAGCTTGAGGAGACCACAGGACTCCTCTTGTCTTTGCCAGAGTGACATAACTCATGAAAGGGGAGAGAGTAGTTTTGAGCTCAAGACAATGGTGAGCTTGCAGAAGTCAGTGGACCCATGCAGGTTTTGAAGCAGGTGCAAGGCACAATGCCACTCTGCAGTAGAACTAGAAAAGCTGTGAGGGAGACCAAAAACCCACTGGATTTGCAGGACCTACCCAGAGAGTACGGTCAAGGAGGGCAGTAAGGTACAGTTTTATACGTTTGATTTTGGATAAGAAACTTAGGAATTCACTGTGGTTATGAGAACCTGACTCGTGAGACTCACTCCCTGCAGTTACATGAGCAGGGTGTCACAGGGCCAAGAGGGACTCTTCTATGAACCACAAAGATTTGTCTATGTTTAGCTCTCTTTCAGACCCTGTCAGGCCAAGGCTTTCCAAAGAGTCGGACCATTCTCACGGACCCACGCCAGAGTCAGAGAATCAAGGCGCTTACAGCCAGCCTCGACCGAGGCACCCATAATGAGTAGGGTCCTGAAATCACCTGCATTACTCTGCTTTGAACACTGGCAGAGAAAACTGGTGAGATCCTGTCCACAGATACTTCAGGTAAGAATATAAACTTGTATCACAACAGAGAAGATCCAGAAATTAAACTTCGGGATTATGTCCTCTCCACATTCCCGGGGATCAAGGAGGAAAGCCAAGATTGTCTAGAATCCTCTGCTCCGCTAAAACCTATCGGGCCTATTCGGCAAGGACTTAGTGAATTGTTCTGAACATGCCTCTGTACATATTGCTGAAACTGCATATGTTCCTCCACCTAGTTAAAGTTACAGAACCAGACAACCACATCAAGAAATCTGACTCTGGTCTGGGTTCATCATCAACCACGCCCATCTATTACCTCTCAGGCATCATCTCTGGAACAGACTGCCCTTCATGATCTCTTCCTTGTTTCAGTGTATTCCGTATAAAGCCCAGAAATTGAGTCTAGTTCCTCAGCGGGGCTCACCCTGACCTTAGCTCTCAGAGAGTGATCCAGAGGAGGAGTGCTCCAGAGGCTTTGTGGAACCTACTGATGGTGACAATCCAACAGCCCAACTTCTGAGTGCCTGTGGGGATCCATACAGATATCAGAGGGCCCAGAATTAGCCAAACCCCTCCTACTCAGAGGAGAGGAGCAACCCCAGGTTGCCAAGGCAAGGGGTCGGAGGAGAGAAGTGAAGTTAAGAGGCTGAACACGTTTTGGATGATGGACCATGTGGGTAAAAATGGAAGAAGGGTGTAAATTTCTTGTTCTAGTCCTCCTCCCTGCATTACCTTTAAATCCCCACACAGCCTCCCGTTCAGCCTTTTGTCTGTTTAACCAGCGCTCCAGTGATTTGGCCCTGCTCTCCATTTAAAAGGTCAAACTGGCCGTATAAGGTAGCGTCTCTGACCTTTAGCTCAGCTCTTCGCGTCGTGATCCTTACACCATTCATTCTGAACCTAAAGTTAGAAACGCTGCTGATGGCAGGGGCTGGACGGCTGCTCTTCAGGACAAGCTGATGCTACACACATACAAATTGAAGCATGGATGGCTGGGGGTGCACTAACTTTCGCTAACATTTTGCACTCTAACTCTGAATAATACCAGGACCACAGAACTCTAGATAGAACCCCAGATTATATTTATTCCAGGATTTTAAAATTACCTTCAGAAATAAACCCAGGTTAAATGAATACCATGCTTATAAAGTACCTGTAGAAATACCCCAGATTATAGTAGGCCCAAACGTTTTTCCTTATAGAAATAACTCCAGATTATATTTATCCCATGCATTTAAACCACTTGTTAAAAATAATCCCATATTTTATTAATCCCATGCTTTTGAATGACCATCAGAAATAACCCTAGATTAAATTAATCTTATACTTTTAAATAACCTGTAGAAATAATGACAGATTATTTGAATCCTGTCAAACTATTTGTACAAATGACATCAGTTTATGGTATCTCGAGCTAATAAATAATCCCAGATTATATTACTTTTGTGTTATTAGACCATCTGTAAGAATAAAAACAGGGTTACCGTAATATAAACTTGTAATATACTTGTAAGGAACTTGTAATAAATCCTGAAATAAACAGAAAATAATCCCAGATTATATTAATATCATGAGATTAAAGTGTAAAACTTTAGGTAAACATATGTGCAGCAGCTGATAGCAGTGATCAAGCTTATTTTGAGAAAAAAAAAAAGATTTTAGTATTGGTGTTACATAAAAAATATTGTTTTTATACCTCAGATGATGGAGTGAATGGTGAATGAATGATAAAGCGCTGTTTGAACAGGAACTCCCCTCCAAAAAGCAGAGAAATTTACTGACAGATGGATGGACACATTTGGTTTCCACGGTAACAACATTTTTGTCTTGTTGCCAGGTGACCGGATGTCATCAAATCCACACAAAATAAGCTTTAGATATTTATCTCTCCATCACTCTCTCTCTCTCTCTCTCTCTCTCTCTCTCTCTCTCTCTACCATCCCTCCCTCTCTCTCTCTCTCTCTCTCTCTCTCTCTCTCTACCATCCCTCCCTCTCTCTCTCTCTTGGCTTCTGTTTCTCTACTCTCTCTTTCTCTCTCTCTGTCTCTTTTTCTCCCCCTCCCTGTCTCTCTCTCTCTCTCCTGCTATCTTTAGCAGTAGATGGTATGACAGGATCCAAACACTCCTCTAAAAGATGCAGATCGTTTCTCCTCTTTCGTTTGTCGCCGTTTTTAAGGTCATTTTGATTTATGAGCGTCAGAACAGAGAGAAAAGTAGTGCATTAAAGAAAACTCCTCTCCAAGACTGTTTGCAGTTTTCACTTTGACATTTCTCTCCCTCCGTTCATCTCTCTCCTTTCTCTGCGCTCTCTTAAAAGTGTCACCCAGTTTCCCCTCCATCTCTGTGTGGTGTCCATCAGACTTACCTACTTGTCCACCTTAAATGACCCAGCAGTAAAATTGCCCCTCCGTTCCACCTTAAATGGTTCAGCATTTCAGTTATATTCTATTCCTCCTTAAATGATCCATTGCTACCCTTCCACCTTATATAGTGTAGCAGTTACATTCTGATGCCTCTAAAACTAATTTCCTTGGAGATGGTAGTGAGACCAGGAATGTTATACAAGTTGGAGATGGTAGCGAGACCAGCTCGCTATGTTATATGAGTGTTGTGCTGTGCTGCGTTTCACAATAACAGGGGTGGTTCTGGACATGGCTGTATGAGTGAAAGTAAGGGTTTACAGGATGGTAGTGAGACCAGCTATGTTATACTTTTTGGAGATAAAAGTGAGACCAGCTTTGTTATACTTTTTGGAGATGGTAGTGAGATCCGCTATGCTATACAGTTTGGAGACAGTATTGAGACCAGGTATGCTATACAGGTTGGAGACGGAAGCGAGACCAGCTATCTTTTACAGGTTGGAGACAGGAGTGAGACCAGCTATCTTTTACAGGTTGGAGACAGTAGTGATACCAGCTATGTTATATGGGTTATAGATGGTGGTGAGACCAATGTTATATGAGCTGGAAAGACAGGTGGTGGATCTCTTTTTAAAGATTTGAGATTTGCATCAGGAGTGACAAGGAAGGACAGGATTAGGAAAGAGTATATAAGAGGGACAGTTCTAATTGGACAGTTTGGAGACAAACTGAGAAGAGTGAGACTGTGTTGGCCTGGATGTGTCCAGAGGAGAGATGAGTAGTCCCAGGAAAGATCCAGAAAATTGGAGAAGATGACAGAGAGGAGGTTTATGGATGTGGTGAGAGAGGACATGCAGGTGTGGAAGAGGACAGGAAGACATGGAGATGTACAATCTGCTGTGAAGACCAGCAGAAGATGAATTCAGCATCTGGGGAGCAGTGTTATGGATGGTGCTCAAGGGAACCTCAGGATGACCTTCTGGTTTGGGACTAGATCCCACAGCCCTCAGGATCGGAAGGCCATAAGTTCCCTTGATCAAGGTACCGTAGCCATCACCACTCCCCGGGTGTTGACATGGCTGCCCCCTGCTGGGTGGCAACAGTAACGAGTGAATGGAAGGAATTTAGTGTGATGTAGATGTGTGAAGAAGGGAAGACTAACGGCGATCCTTGAGAGAGACGGAGGGGATGGATTGGGTGTTGGGAGGGGGGACAAACAGCAGGAGAGAACGAAGAGAAGAGAAAAGGAGCTGGTTGTCATGTGGAAAAATGAAAGAGAAGAAAGGAAGTGTGGGTCGGGAACGGAGCGGAGGAGAGAGGTGGTGGGGGTTGAATAAACTGCAGATTCAAAAGAGGAGAAAATGCAAGCACAGGCTTTTAAGCAGGGTTTTCAAGTGTGTGTGTGTGTGTGTGTGTGTGTGTGTGTGTGTGTGTGTGTGTGTTTGTGTGTGCGTGTGTGTGGAGATGAGAGAGAAATGGAGGAGGAAACACAGTGATTGATGCTCTACAGACGAGCGGAGAAAAGAAAGGGAGCAGAAAGACGGAGAGAAATAAATCAGCTCTTATTCAGAGTTAACGCCGTAAATTGGGGATCAAACAGCGTCTGGATGAAAAACGATGACCGTCTTTAAACACACGACACTTCAGAGCTGTGAAATCCAAACCGTTTAGATCTTCAAACAAAACCCCAAACATCAGCAGACCTACAAAACTAAGTCTGAACCCACTGTAGATCCTCTGTAGATCCACATACTCATTCTGAACCCACTTTAGATCCATGATCTTGGTGTGAAGATCCAGTGTAGGTTCACAACCTCAGTCTGAACCCACTGTAGATCCAGAAACTCAGTCTAAACCCACTGTAGATCCACAGACCTAGTCAGAACCCACTGCAGATTCACAAACTCAGTCTGAACCCACTGTAGATCCACTGTAGATCCACAAACTCAGTCTGAACCCACTTCAGATCCACAATCTTATTCTGTAGGTCCACTGTAGATCCAGAAACTCAGTCTGAACCCACTGTAGATCCACAACATTCTGTTAAAACTGATGACTTGTGCTGGTCACTTCATATTTTTAACTTTGCTGCAGTTTAAACAAACTCAAACTGTCTTTGTTCTTTGTGCGTGTGTGTGTGTGTCTGTATGAATTTGTGTTTGAGTGTGTCTGTATGAGTGTGTGTGTGTGTGTGTGTATGTGTGTGTGTCTGTCTGTCTCTGTGTGTTTGTGTCTGTGTGTGTGTGTGTGTGTGTGTGTGTGTGTGTGTGTGTGTGTGTGTGTGTGCCCTGCACTGATATCAGCTGTGAGTGTTTTTTAATCCGGACTACTTTAATGCTGACATTTTAAACGAGTGCGGCTGTGTACAGATTTCCAGCTCTCTGGGGATTTGGTGAGAAAAAAAAAATCACCTTTCTTAATTTAATTGGAAGACTTATGTAATAAAACACATACACACACACACAGACACACACACACAGACACACACACACAACATAAACAGCTCGCTCATAACTAGACAGCATTAGTGGAGGATTAACTGAATCCGCTGTTAAATGAACGTGTTTATTCCCATTTAGGACGGGCCTTGCTTTAGTCCCAGCCCATGGTGAGTCCCGTGTGTGTGTGTTTCACACCTTTAATCTGGACCTGTTAAGGTGGAACTGTTTGGCAGTGATACATTTTTAAGACAGGTGTCTCTCCAGAACCTCGCTGAGGTTCAGCCATTGGAATCTTTTTATTTTAACAGCTGTCAATCCAGAATCAGACGAGCTGCACAAACCAGAGCCGCAAAAAGAAACGTAGGGGACTTTTATTAACACATTCATCCTCATAATACACCCTCATAAAACCCCCTAAGACATCCAGGTCCACACATGGGACGAGCTTGTCCCACAAACGCTGGATGGGACTGAGATGTGGGGAATTTGGAGGAACATCTTGAACTCGTTGTTCCTCAGTTGGTTCTTGAACAGTGTCTGCAGAGTGAAGGACATTTTCCTGTTGAAGGAGGACACTGTAATTGGGCAGTGGTGGCCTAGTGGTTAGGGCATTAGCCACATGATCGGAGAATCGGGGGTTCGAACCCCTTCCCAGTAGGTTGCCCTGAGGTACCCTTGAGCAAGGTGCCGTCCCCATCACTGCTCCCCGGGCGCTTTCAATAGCAGCCCACTGCTGCACATGTGTGTATGGGTGAAATGCAGAGAACGAATTTCCCATTCGTGGGATTATAAATAAAGGATTATTATTATTTCTATTATTAATTAAGAGATAATGTCTCACTGAAAGGAGAACTTGGTCTGCAGAGACAAATGTCAAAATAGGGTTCTCCACACTCTCTAAAGCTCTATGGCCGCTTTATTGGAAACACCCACCTTGTCCTCTCACCGGCTGATTTATTGGAAACACCAACCTTGTCCTTTCACTGGCCACTTTATTGGAAACACCTGCCTTGTCCTTTCTGCACTGGGAGTTTATTCAATAACTACAAAAACTCTCTATATACATATGACTGTATTGAGTGGACAGTGAGGAAGGCTGGTGTTTTTATTCCAATATAATCACTTATTATTAAAAAAAAATGTGTATATGATTAATATCCATCCATCCATCCATCCATCTATGAATAAATAAATAAATAATGCCATTTCACTGAATATTCCCACGTCTCCACAAGACGCCCTACTTTTAAAAGCGGAATAAACGAAGGAAGAAATTTTCATTTTTCATTTAGCAGCTCGCCCTGCCATGTTTATTTATTTATTTTCTTCTTTATTCGTGTATTTATTTATTTATTTAGATCCTTGTATCTAAATGTCACACTCAGCGGATGGTGGGATCCCTAATGGATTTTTAAGGAAAAAATGCAACAAAATAGCTGAAGAACTAAACAATGTTGTTTTTTTGGAGCGGCCGTCTCCTAGCAACCGGGGTCTGGAGTTGTTATTTTATTTATTAATTTGATTGTTGATTTATTTATTTATTACTTTTTTGCTTTATTATTATTAGAGTTTTGATGAGGTTTCGTTCTCGTGCAATTTTTTCACCTAATTAATGCTTTTGTTTTTTCTGCATCTACGAGTGTGCGTGTGTTTTACAGTGTGTGTATGTGTTTGTGCATGAGTACGTATAGGTGTGTGTGTGTGTGTGTGTGTGTGTGTGTGTGTGTGTGTGTGTGTGAGAGTATGTGTGTCCACATGTTTTCTTTCCTGCTGTTTGTTCTCACTTTCTGAATGAGAGGATTTGCTCTGCATGTAGAAAAGTGAGGGGAGGAACTTAGAAAGGAAGAAGGGATGGAAGAAGACGAGTGGTTAAAACGCAGGTGAATGACAAAGTTTTTATTTACAATTTTTTTAAGGTAATAAAGGTCCTATCGGTGGGTTTCTTCTTAAAGCCAATCACGTTTTAACTTTTTTATTCATTTTTTCATTATTTTTTTCACTGAGCCATTAGGGAATCGAGTAAAGAAACAAGTGGGCTGTTAACTTCTCCATCAGTCCCTGGAGGTGAGGAGGAAACCGGAGGCGTCTCTGCTGCGGTTTCTAGGGCAATGGCATGGTTGAAATACAAGCCTAAACGACAGGACTTTTATTTTAACTTGTACATTTATGTGCGCGAAACCGTTTCAAGGCTTTTATTTTGAAAGCCATTTTGTTAGTTTATTTGTCTGTTCACGTCATGCGCTATCTGGTAACTGACTGGTCAGTCACAAAAAGTCATTTGTTTTTGTAATTTTGCCTTTTTTGTTGTAAAAGCCAGAAAATTATTTCAATTATTTCACTTGAAAAACTGGTCGGTCGGACACAAAAAAAGTTTATGTATTTTAATATAAAATGTAAAAAAAGTAAAACATTAAAATCCTTTATTTCATTTGAAAAACAGGTCAGTCAGTTACATAAAGTGTTTTTTTGTATATAATCTAACATTTTTAGAAGAAATATAATATTCAAATATTTTATTTTACTTGGTGTTAGGATACACAAGTGATTTGTTTTCTATAATGTAACATTTTTAGAGGTAAATTCCAAGAAATAAAACGTTTAAATTATTTATTTCACCAAAAAATGACGGATACAGTCGGATACAAAAGGTGATGTATTTTTGTGATTTATAATTTTTAGATGTGCAAATAAAAATATAAAATATAAAAATATAAAATTTCAAATCCTTTATTTCACTTTAAGAATGTAACGGTGGCGGGGTGCCGGAAGGACGCCAGTGTGGAGCCAGGAGTTCGGTTTTATTATTCACAAGTACAAAAACAAGAAGCAAGGACTGCAGTTCTAATCAAAAAACAAGAACAGAGGAACTGCAGTCTAAACCAAGTTGCCAGATTATCAAATACAAAAACCAAAACCACCATTGCCTGTAGGCTTAGCCTAACTAATGAGCCGCGCTCTGTTCTGACTCATCGGGGCTTAAATAGTCAGCCCCAATGAGGCACACCTGTGCCTTCTTGAGCTCAGGTGTGCTCAGTCAGAACAGAGCGCCCTCTAGCGTGCCCAACACACCTCACACGTGCCAGAAACCCCTCATATGTGACAAAGAAACTGGGCAGTAAGATACAAAAGTGATTTGTTAGATGTGTTTTGACATTTCAGTTGTAAAAAAAATACCAAAATGTTAAAAATATCTATATTTGTTGTAATAATATTGTTTGAAATGTAAAAGCCAGGAAATAAAATGTAAAAATCCTTTATTTAATTTTAAAAACCTTTTTTTAAATTAAATTAATCAGGTTTAGATGGAAATTCCAAGAAATAAAATGTTAAAATTGGTCATATCACTTAAAAAGAAAAAAACTTGGTTGTTCAGAAACAAAAAGTGCAATTTAACATTTTCTGACGTAAAAAACAAAATGTAAAAATCGGATCTTACATAAAAAAAGTTTTCTTTTAATCTCAAATGTATTCGACACAAAAGAAATGCCCCTGCTGACCAGATACTTCTATGAGAGAGAGTTGGTATGTAGTTTGGCAGGATTTCTGAGCTGGACAGCGAGAAAGAGTGTTTCTAATAAACTGGCCAGGGTGTGTCTGCACTGGACTTTAACGAACTCGTTAATAGAAATGTGAACGTAGAACCTCAGGGGTCTTTCGGATGTACAGGGAATCACATGGACAACTTCCTGGGTCGTAGTTATTCAGTGAACGACCCCAAGATCACCTTAGAACCTGAGCTGAGCCAGAACCCGGGGTAGAGTGGCTGAGTGAAGACAGTCTGTACCCGGTGGATGAGGGTCATGGTGTTGGAGATGCTGTAGAAGCTCAGGGTTCCTGCCCTGTGGTCCAGGAACACTGCCACTCGGGCCGAGCAGGACATCCGCGGTATCACCGTCTCATGACTGTCGTGCCAGAAGGAGAATCCAGACGGGAGGCAGGACAAACTCCAGGACTGATCGTTGCATCCGAAGACGCACTCATAATCCTCCTTCCTGCTGATGCCTTTGTAGGACACAGCGATTCCGACCCCGTCCCCGCCACTCCACTCCACCTCCCAGTATCCGTGTCCACTCAGGCCCTCCCGGCACAGCACCTGAGCCCAGGCATCAAACCGGTCGGGATGGTAGAAGTGAAATGAGAAAGAGTCGTCCCAGGACACCACTTTGTCCTCAGAGGAGAGACTCAGGACGCTGTTGGCTGTGTTAGAATCCAGGCTGAGCTGGCAGGAATCTGTCAGGAGGACAAACACTGTGTGTTATGGATTGACAGTTTAAAACTCTTTGGCGAAAGGTTCAGAGTTCAGAGACAAATTCTGAAAAAAGTATCAAAGTGTCCTCTCTTGAAGTAGGTCTGGTTTTAAGACTGGTTTTTGAGGTAGTTCTCGGTTTTCTCCCAGTAAACTGTTCACTTCCATCAGCTGCTCCTGATTACACTGGGATTCACAGACCCCAGGATCAGAAGGTTGTGAGTTTGAAACCCAGACCAGTTGGTTCCCCTGAGCTTCCCTTGAGCAAGGTACCATCCCCATCACTGCTCCATGTGTGCTGGACATGGCCGCCCCATACGTTAACCTAAAACTGCACAGAAATTGGCAGAATTTAGTTACCGTGGTACTCCTCAGGGGAACCCACTGGTCTGGGAATCAAACCCACGACCTTCTGATCCTGGGGCCTACACATTAGACCATTTTGCTCTTAACTTTAAACTTCAGAAATCGTAGCTTAACTACATTTGGACATTTGTGGACAGTTTTATTCCCTGTAGCATTTTCCTGTAATAGTGGTTTGAGAGGAACTGTGTCTGTGCCTGAGTTATGACTTACATTGTAGAAACTCCTCTCTTGTGATGGGTTCAAGGATCTGGACCTGGGTCACTGTGGAAACAAGGACAATATTCACTTGCTTTCCTTTTCTCTGCTTTTGAGCATCTGCTGACTTTATGACACTCTACCTCTTCTGGACAGGTTTTGGACCTCCTCTCTGCAGAACTCCTCCAGCTTCTTCTTCAGCTCCTTCACTGGTTTCGCCACGTCCATGAAGGTCCTGCGTGGATTCAGGGCAATGGTGGACATTGAGGGAGAGGTAGACAGAGACTGGAAAGTCTGCAGGGAACATGTACAGAAATGCAAGACATGGACATGGCTTCTTATGAGGCACGGACACTGCAGGTCAGTAGGTCTAGCATTGTTTCTCCACAAAAGCCGAAACATTTGGTTCTGAAGATGTATCAGGGGTGTCTTCAGTGACCAGTGTTCACTTTGTGTTGAATTCTAAACATATGAACATATGTCTAAACCTCTGCTGAAAACCTTCACTTCCTGGTTTGACGATAATAAAGAGATGACTTTGGGACAATCAGCACAAACACTACTGTTCAGGACCGGTAGATGGTCTTGTGGACAGGCAAGAGTAAATTCTAGTGAAATGTGGGGATGGGAAGTGTTCATGCGGTATGGTGGACAGTGGGTGGCACAAAGTGTGTTGTTCCTGCAGTCATACATGGAGGGGGATCAATGATGCTCAGGGGACATTTTGGGGGGGAAGATCTGGAGACTTAGGTCCAAAATTAAAGAGACTCGGTTCTTCGACCTTAGTGAAAATGTGAAAGTGACTACCCTTATGATTGTGAAATGCAGCACAGCACAACACAATGAAATTCAACCTCTGCGTTCCACCCATACACACACGTGCATCAGGGGGCAGCTATTGAAAGCGCCCGGGGAGCAGTGACGGGGACAGTACCTTGCTCAAGGGTACCTCAGGGCAACCTATTGGTGAGGGAATCGAACAATCTTCCAATCCGGGGTAACTCCCTAACCACTAGGCCACTGCTGCCCCTTACACGATTCCTTCTGGTTGATGATGGACTGCAGGTTACTCTTATCTCAGAAAATGATAATAATTGCAGACGTTGTCTTGCAGACTTCTGGAAAGATTGATCTTCCCAGATTAAGTGGAGACAGTTGCAATGGGGATGGTTACCATGACGACTCATCTGCCCATGCTTTTGAATCTTCCTTACCTGAAGGAACTGGATGGGATCGCCCACATCTGAAAGCTCCTTCAGCTTGGTATCTCTTTTCTTCAGCTCAGCCACCTCCCGCTCCAGTCGCTTCAGGATCCCCTCAGTTCTCTTCAGCACCTCCTTCTCCTGGGCTCTGATCAGCGATGTCACCTCCGAGCGCTTTCTCTCGATCAGACGGACCAGCTCATTGAAGACCATATTGCTGTCCTCTACAGCGGCCTGGGCTGAATGCTAAGGAGACAAAACCATTGTCTGGATTCAGAAAACACATTAGCAAGTGTATTAAGACCTCCAGATAGTTTAAGGAGGCACTTGTGGTTATAAGCTGCTATAGGTAAGCTACATCTGTAGAAACATCACTTTAATTAGATCACCTTGTGAAACTCTATGGATTTCTTCAGTTTTTGAAGCTCCTTTTCTTTCTGTTGGATCATCTGCTGGAATTCCCTTTGAGTCTCCCGCAACTGTTTCTGTTGAAAGAAGATCAATCTCCTAAATAGATGCAGTGATTTATGACCAACTCCAGTCTAAACACAAAGAGAGTTTCATTCTAACCTGCTTTAAAGTCTATATTCACTACCACCACCGTTATTCTTCAGCACAGCCTCAACTCTCTTAGACCAGCTCCTTTCTTCAGGAACACTTCTCCAGGCTCCTTGAAGGATCTTCCAGAGCTCTTCTTTGGACGTTGGCGGGCTTTTGTTTTGTTTTTTTATTCTCTGTGGAGATTCCACACTGCTTCTGTCTCTGAAACTGATCAGATACAGGCACTGTTCTGAAAGGGAGAGCCAAAAACACTGTCCTTCAGGAAGCCTGGAGAACTGTTCCTTCAAATTCATTGAAGATGCAAGAAGTTATTGCAAAAGATGAAGAAATCAAAACTTTTGGACAGTATGCTGACATTGCAAGATGTTTGCTCCAAAGTTTCTGGAGTTGATCCCAGAGCTCTTGGGCCAAAATTGAAGAGAACCCAGTCCTAAAGAAACCTTCCGTATCTTTAGTGAACTCCACCAAATTCCACTGTGGGCTTACTTTAAAAGGTGAACAGCTTTCTATTTTTCTGTTCTACTGCAGTTCTGCAACTCAAGAGGGAACATTTCCTTCATGAACCAGAAAATGTACTATTTTTTTTTTCTACCAGCATCTCCAGTCCATCTGATGCACAAAATAGACCCTCAGCTGGGAATCTGAACCTTCTCAATGTTGTCTAGTTTTGAAAAAGTGGCTGGCACGAGGTGGCAAATCAGCTTTCAGAAACATGCTGGTACCCAACATAAGTCATCCTTGCTATAAAATTTGCAGAGAGAAGAAAGAACTCCTGCTGTGTCCTAAAGAAAGAAAGAAAGAAAGAAAGTGTGTGGGTTAGGGAACTCGGTAACGAATCAGGACGACAGAGTTTGAATACTCCTTTGTGTGACCCAACTCCACTTGGAGGAAAGCGATGAGTAATTCCACACCGTTTGGATGAACCCCGGTATGACATGTCCCTCATCACCGTGATTGCGTGATTTGACTGAAAACATACGCAGGGGGAGACGTGGGCCGTGGGTGTCCATCATTGAAACTGAAATGCTGAGCATGATGTTTGGACTCGCTGGTGAAATCTGATAAGTGTGCAGTTTCTTCTCTTCTCTTTCCTGTCCAAACACGATGCCCATGAAGTAGATCTACACCCCTGGTGTACCTGCCGCTGTGCCCGTTTCCATGGTTACGCTACACCCATCTCCATGCTCAGCCTACGCCTGCTTATGTCAGAATCCCTCCTACCCCTAAAATTCTCATGGTTATGCCGCTGATCCTTTTCCATTGTTACAGACACCCGTTGTACTTTACACCTTTTTTGTTTTAAGTGAAAGTGACTATTGCTCAAAGGCAACCCACTTGTCTCCGATTCGATGTTATCGATGTTCGATGTTAACTCCGATGGTTACAACCGTTCCCATGGTGACTCTATTCCATTTCTGTGGTTGCTCACACCCCTTTTCCTTTTGTTATGTTACACCGGTTCCCATGGCTACACCACACTCATTTCCATGCTGCTTCTACACATATTCCTATGATTCTTATGGCTACAGTTGGTCCCTATGGTCACCTGTTTACGCTGATCAGTTTCAGTGATTGCACACACCCCCTCCTTTTGTTACATTATACCGGTCTCCTTAGTTACATCACACCCCTTTCCCTGCTAATTCGACACACACTTTTCTTCAATTGACCCTTTCTATGTTTGCAACCATTCCCATGGTTACACTGATCAGTTTTGTGTCACCCTCAATTCCATGGTTAAAACATACCCATTCCCATTCAGAAGATACACGTGTATGTAAGGTTACATAACAGCCTTCCTATGGGTAAATTTGTTCCCATGGTTACAGTACACCTGTTTTCATGGTAATTCTACACCTGTTCACAGGGTTACACTAATCCAAGGTTGCACTACAGCCCTTACCAAGGTTACTAAACCTATTCCCTATAATTCTGCTACACTATAAATGGTGAAACTCACCTGTTTCTCAGTTCTCTCTGCCTCAACAGGTACTGTCTGATGCCCACCGTGTCCATCTGTCTCACAGAAGGAGCAGATGCAGTGCTGGTCAGTGTGACAATACATGTCCAGAGGTCTGTGGTGCCGGTGACAGACCCGCTCTTGGAGACGTGCAGTGACCTGGACCAGCCTGTGGGCCTTAAAAGCTGGAGAGACATAATGAGGATGGAGGTGAGTCCTGCAGTAGGATGCCATGCAGACCAGGCAGGATTTGATGGCTTGGTGTTTCCTGCCGGTGCAGAAATCGCACTCCACCATTCCAGCTTCGCCGATCACCGTGTTCCTGAGTTGCTCCACCACCTCGGCAAACAGCACATTCTTCCTTAAAACAGGCCGTAGGGGGAAGGCGTGGCGGCACTGGGGGCAGCAATAAAGGCCACTGGGATTGCCTTCGTCCCAACAGGTGTTGATGCATGACATGCAGAAAGTGTGTCCGCAGGCTGTCGTCACTGGGACCTTCAGCTGGTCCAGACAGATGGGACAGTTGAACTGGTCCTCAGGTGGTGGCCAGATAGCTTCTGCCATTTTACTGCATTTATATACACACACTATATATATACTAGCAGAAAAACATTCGTTGTGCAGGACGCAGTTTTATTTCCATGAAAAGGAAAGTGAAAGCAGTTGCTCTGGTGTG
Organism: Hepsetus odoe; assembly: GCA_017165825.1. NCBI lineage: Eukaryota > Metazoa > Chordata > Actinopteri > Characiformes > Hepsetidae > Hepsetus > Hepsetus odoe. Next base: position 20,429,682 of record CM029377.1, read on the forward strand.
GCTGAGAGAGTGAGAGAACAGGACATACCTGCCTGGTATGACTCACCTGTACACACCTTAAAGCAACCAGGTGATCCACAAACACACACGGGGAAAGTAAATGAATTGACATCCATTTTTTTCTTTTTTAAATGAGAGGGGCTAAACTTTTGTAGGGTGAATAGGTGGAGCTAAAGTGCTTGTCCATATGGATGGTTGTTATGATGTTTTCTCTGCTGGTTGCTATGGTGATTGTTAGGAGCATTCAAGTTTCACAGGAAAAATGAAGGGGGCCAAACACCTTTCACAGGAAAACTTAAAGGGCCAATCAATGTGCACATGGGGAAATTAAAGCTAACCATACTCCAATCTTGAAATGAATAATACTCATGAATCAAATCAACTGCTGTTGGCTAAATGGGCAGGGTTATATATGCTGTGGGTTAAATGGGTGGGGCTAATGTGCCGCAGGCTGAATCGGTAGGGCTAATCTGATGTGTATGTAATTACTGTGTGTGTAGTTGGAGCTCAACTAGTGGTCACTGTGGTATCTCTGGTGGTTGCTAGGGTCTTACTAGGTGGTTACCATGACATTGCTGGTGATTGTAGTGCTGTTCCTAGCCAGTTTGGTATCCCTGGTGGTTGCTTGGTCATTTTCGCATAGAGCCCGTCAAGTTTTACAGGGAAAAATTACCCCAAATGGGTGGGGCTAATGTGCTTTAGGCTCAATGGGCAGGGATAATGTGTGCTGTAGGCACACAGAGAGGCAACCCCACCCTCTGAACGTACAGGGAAACTGGTAGCTGATGAGTAAAACAAGCTCTGTTAAACGAATACAGTTTGAAGTTCAAAAGAACTTTGTAAACAGTTCCTGCCTGCATTTTTTTTATTTGATAAAATATTTTATTTTATTTTATTTGATATTGATTCCTGTTAAATTGAGAGTATTTTAGGTGGTAATTCTGATCGATTATTGATTCATTGATTGATCAGGGACCTGCGGACCCTCCTCTGGGTTAATGTGTATCCTCCAAGGGGTTGTGATCAGACAGTTTCACTTGGAGAAGTGTGAGTGTCTCACTGTTTGCTCCAAAAAAGCTCGTTAGATTTGTCCCCTGCTGCTGTAGGAACTGTCTGCTGGGAAAGACGACTGTAATCACTGCACTGCCTGTTATCACTGGACACACACACACATACAGAACCCACTTTAGTGGAGAAAACAGCCTCGGAGAACAGTACCCAGCCTGATCACCAGGCCACGGGCACAGTAACAATAACGACAACAACAACAACAACAACAATAATAATAATAATAATTGCTTAATGGCAATTTGGATTAAACAAATCTGTTTTTATTTTCTTTTTAAGGTCCTCACATAACAGCAGTCTAAAAAAGGGGCCAAATTAAATGTGGTAATTTAGGTTTAATGCATCTTTTTATTTAAGTGCTTTTATTTAATTAATTTAGTTGTGTTTTTGTGTCATTACATTTTATTTTATATTAATTGCTTTTATTTGTATTTATTTGTATTTTATTTTCGTTTATTAATTTGACTATTATTTTTCCTTTAAAAGTTTCCTTCAAAAGTAAAAAAAAAATGCGAAAAACTAGTCCAAATTAAAATGTTCAGACCAGTTCTCTTTATCCTGGTGCTTTATGCAAGGCTTGTCTATGGAAACGAGCTCTGTTGTGACTGGACATTCAGGCCACGTGGGCGGGATTAATCAGCCACAGAATGAATAGAGAGATTCACTGGTATTTTAATGAGTTGACATCACAAAACCAATGAGAGTAAAACACCACTTTTACTCTGAGTGTGTGTGTGTGTGTGTGTGTGTGTGTGTGTGTGTGTGTATGTTGGATTTCTGATTAGCCACATACAGGTTTGATGGCTGTGTTAATTAGCAGCCATCTAAAGCTCTTGTAGTCCTAGGTTTTCATACTGGACATACACACACACACACACACACACACACCCTCAGGCTAAGAGGCTGTTACTCTAATTTATTCCCCAGTGTCTGCACAACATGTGAACAGCACTTTACCATTTGGTTACTTACAGCTCTGTGTGTGTGTGTGTGTGTGTGTGTGTATGTGTGTGTGTCAGTCAGTATCTTGTAAGATTTGTGACTGAGCTCCAGTTCACCAGTGAGTCTCGAAACCCTCAGGTGAGTCTGTTGGAGGAGTCACTGATTCATTTATGTCAACTGATTCCGTTTAACGAACGATCAAACATCTGATTCAATTGATTCATTAAGAAAGGAACGGCTACACCGTTTAAGGTGGACTGAACAGTTAAACTAGACTTCAATACGAGCATTAAAGCAGTGTCTCTCTGTCTGTCTATCTATCAGTCTGTCTGTGTCTGCTTTTCTTTCTTTCTTTCTTTCTTTCTTTCTTTCTTTCTTTCTTTCTTTCTCAGAGTGTCATTAAGAAACGAAGGAATAAACTAATCAAGAAAGAAAATGTTTATTATTTTGTTATTCTGAAATTAGAAACAAGTGAATGAACGTCTGTCCCTGAGATTTATCTCTGTCGTTTGATATTTAAAGATGGGCTGATGATTTAAACAAATGAAAAATCCTGATTGGCTGCAAAGTGCCTATAAGTTACAAGGTTCTAGATAAAAGGGTTCCATCCTTTCGGAAGATCTGGAGAACTGCTCAGGTACAGAGGCTGTACTGAAAATGAGAGACAAAAACACTGTCCTTCAAGAAGATCTGGAGAACTGTCACTCAAGAACACAGTAAACACAGTCTGGAAGTGATGCGATGTTCAGATACATTCCCTACGGTTCAGTCTGGTTCTGAAGGATGCATGTGTGAATGTGTGTGTGTGTGTGTGTGTGTGTGTGTGTGTGTGTGTGTGTGTGTGTGTGTAAATCGTAAAAGGTGGATATGATTTATTAACAGGTTTCATCAAGTTTAGAGTTGAAGACGAGAAAGCGAGAGATTTGCTGAAGTGAAAAACAAGTGAAGTGAGAGGAGAGGGATGGAAGAGAGGGAGATGGGAGAAATGAAAGAAAGTCTCACAAACTCTCGTCATATTAAATCCATAAGCAGAAACTCGTTTCCAACAAATTCCACAAATTCCACATTTCTCTCAGCTGCCCGACTGGATGAAACGAGTAAACAAAATGAAGAGTGGATGAATAAATGAGTGCAAAACTCCTCTCCTGATGATTTACAGTGGGACATGTGGCAGGGCATGGTAAAATCGCTCATCTGTATCGAAAGAAAGAAGGGAAAACACGGCGGAAATGGTTCACAAAGAGAAGTGTGTTTATTCTAATTAGCAGTTAATTTATGCGAGAAACAGAATTTGGCCCCTCGTCAATTAAAATCGTCTTTCAGAGGGGTTTCATATCTCTCTCTCTCTCTCTCTCTCTCTCTCTCTCTCTCTCTCTCCCTCTCTCTCTCTCTTTCTCTCTCTTTCTCTCTCTATTTTCTCTCTCTGTCTCTCTCTGTCTCATCATATTGTGTTAAACTTTGTTGATCAGGTCTCATTCAATTTCTCAGTTCCACCTTAAACAGATTAAGTTTTAGTGGAAACAGTCTCCTCGTTTAAATGGAACCTGCAGTTTAATTTAAGGTGGAGCAGATCATGAGTTTGAGCAGATCAAATCCTCCATTTAAGGCAGACCCAGACATTTAAGATTTAAGGTGGAATGGAACTGCCATCACTTAAGGTAGAACTTCTGCCAAAATGTGTCTGCAGGACTGTTTAAGGTGGAATGGAACAGGAGGAAAACTATTGTACAACTTAAGGTTGAAGATTTATTTCACTGCTGTCAGAATGTAACTGCTGTTTGAATTAAGGTGGAATGGAATGTAACTGCAGCACCATTTAAGGTGGAATGGTATGGACTGTAATTGCTGCACCGGTTAATGGAGCAGAAAATTTGCTCCAGATGTGCCAGAATGTAACTGCTGCATCATTTGCTGCAAGGTGGAACAGAACAGATTTCAATTTCCACCAGTTAAGGTGGAATGAAATGACCTCTTTTTGAGACAAACCTTTGCTGATGCACCAAAGTGTGTGATTTAAGGTGGAATGAAATGGAACATAATTGCTGCATCGTTTAAGGTGGAGCAGAAAATTTGCTCCAGATGTGTGTGTTTATGTGGGTCACAGCCACGATGATTTATCGTGATTATTATGGTCCCTTTCCTCATAAAATATGGGGTAAAAGTCTCTGCACCGACCAACAGATTGTCTGTGTGCGTGTGTGTGTGTGTGTCTGTGTGCGTGTGTGTGTGTGTGTGTGTGTGTGTGTGTGTGTGTGTGTGTGTGTGATGAGAGGAAATGTTTCTTTATGTTATAACTGTCCCCTGGAGTTGAACTGTCATTTATTTGGCCGAATGTTGGCTGTGATTGATCTGTTCTGTTAATCGGTGTGGAAAGGTGGACAGAGGATGGTTTTTGTGTCTCCTGCCTTGCGGAGACTGAATTGATTGCTACAGAAAGCTTTTATTTTGAGGCTGTAAAAGGTGCTGCGCTGCTGTGAATAACAAGTCTTTAGTTTCAGCGACTCGACACCGAAATCAATAACGATCTCATATTTACTGAGTTTAATTCATCAGTGATCAGTCCTTACACACACACACACACACACACACACACACACACTACAACTAACTCACACTCACACACACACACACACACACACACACACTACCACTAACTCACACTCACACACACACACACACACACACACACACACAAAATTACTTAATTAATGATATTTTTTTAAATACATAATTTACTGTCAGTCAATATTCGTATATATTCGCCAGATGTATTCAAATAAACAAACAAATCTATAAATAAATATAAACGCAAAGTAAAAAGAATATAAAATGACCGTCATTGAAGGATCAGGGCTAAACTGCTAGAAGGGCTAAACTCCATAATGATGGGTGGGGCTAAGCATTTGAAGAGGGCGGGATTAAATGGCTGAGGGTCAAAGGGGTGGGGCGAAGCTAAACTGATCTAGACTCAAGGGGTGGGGCTTAACTGTTATGGGGCGGGGTGAAACTGCTGAAGAGGGCAAGACAAAAGTGATCTTTGCCGAAGGGGATGTGGCTCCCGTGTGTTACACTAACCCCCCCCCCCAACCCCCCCAGGATTTTGGGGGTCCAGTAGCTTCTTAAAAAGTGAGACAGATTATTAAATTTGCATATTAAAATGTTCCCCACAGTCTCCCAGTGATAAATTACTTACATTTTAATTAATGATGTAATTAATTGATGATGTAATTACACAGAAATTCCACTTCAAATTCTAAACACAAAAATAACAACAGAGGAGGAGGAGCTGTGATGTTTCACTGTGTGACAGGAGAGTCGGGGGATGTGTGAAATACTAATGATGTGTACAGTACATACACACACACACGCACATATACACACACACACAAACACACACACATATATACACACACACATATACACACACTTGTTTAGATTCTCCATGGGGAGACAAGACAGAATATTAATGGCAGATGTGATGGGGTGAGCATTTGTGTGTGTGTGTGTGTGTGTGTGTGTGTGTGTGTGTGTGTATGTGTTGGAAGAGCATATGTGGCAAAAAACATGAAATATTAAAGACACGAATTGACACAAGTGTTCATACTGAGAATATTCCACTGGCAATCTATCATTAATACCATGTGTGTGTGTGTGTGTGTGTGTACAAAATGCCAGCTTTGTAATGTGGTGTATTTTAATGTGAGCTTTATTCGCCTCCAACTGTCAGGGATAAATCTCTGCATGTCACACACACACACACACACACACACACACACACACTCATTCATATGTATCTACATATGTACAGAGTGTTTATGGCATGTATATATTATATATGAGTGAACTGCCACTAGAAACGCCTGACTTCTGTTCTTGCACATTGGCCACTTTATTGGAAACATCTTTTAAAACTGGCCACTTTATTGGAAACATCTTTTAAACTGGCCACTTTATTAGAAACACTAAATTGCCCCAGTGTGTGTGTGCTCGGCACTTTATTTTATCCGTTGAAAACTCCAACGGTGTGTGTGTGTTCTGATAAAGCACTGCTGCTTAAGTTTCTCCGTATCTCAAGGTTGGCCACGCGGACTTTGGTGGAGGGTTTTATTTTTCATGCCACCTGAGCGCGTGGACCTGCACACTTATTACCCACCGGACGCACCGCGCACCCACCCAGGATGCAAAACCGTGTCCCCGTCTGACACAAAAACGGTACAGATTCCACCACTTTTTTTCGGGAGTAATCAGTAATGTGTGACCTCGACTCCGACAGGTCAGACCAAACACAGGACGCCTGACGACACTGAGACATTTGTTGTCTCTCCTTTTTGTCCTTGGCTTCTGAATCTCAGCAAAGATGGGGGAGAGGGAGGACCACTCTACCCACCCAGAGAGAGAGAGGACAGTTATACTGTGTGAAGGGAGAGAGGGAGGACCAACCTACAGACTCAGAGAGAGAGAGGACAGTTATACTGTGTGATGGGGGAGAGGGAGGACCAGCTGCCCACCCAGAGAAAGAGAAACGACCAGGACATGCAGATGGGAAGACACTGCAGGTGTCCTGGAGATGTTTGTTTTTGCCTTGTAATACACCAGGCCTGTCCATAATCAGTAACATTATTCATGGTCCGTCCACATTTTGTCTCCACTCAAGCCCCCAGAGCTCCTGGACCAGCTAGTCCGTGTTTTTAATGGCTTGGTTCGCATCTGGCAGTAGGTTGACTGTCTAGAGAACATTCCCGTCTTCAGACGTCTCGCCAGTCGTCAAGGAGGTCTGTTGAATAAAACATGCCGGTGTGTCAATATAGTTCAAGAACGGCCAACAGCAGAGTGCTGGAGGACGGAAAAAAACACTAAGATCTGTTGTGGATTGAAGAGAGCAATCTAAAAAATCCATGTTTACTTCTGGAGGGACCCGCCGTGATGTTGCTCCAGGCAACTGGACGAAGGAATCTTTACATTCAGCGTCCGGCGTTGATGGAAGAGATGGAAGAGTCCCCAGAGATGGAAGAGTCCCCAGAGATGGAAGAGTCCACCTCTATGTCCCCAGGCTCTGCTTCCTCCTCGGAAGGCATGTTGGTGGAATTAAGGAGGTCTTCGAAGTACTCCCCCCACAACGTCCCGAGTCGAGGTCAGCAGCGTACCATCCCCACTATACACTGTGTTGACTGTGCACTGCTTTCCCCTCCTGAGACGCCGGATGGTGGACCAGAATTTCCTCGAAGCCGTCTGGAAGTCCTTCTCCATGGCTCTCCAAACTCCTCCCATGCCCGAGTTTTTGCCTCAGCAACCACCAGAGCTGCATTCCGCTTGGCCTGTCGGTACCTATCAGCTGCCTCCGGAGCCCCACTGGCCAAAAAGGCCTGGTAGGACTCCTTCTTCAGATTGATGGCATCCCTCACCGCTGGTGTCCACCAACGGGTTCTAGGGTTGCCACTGCGACAGGCACCGACCACCTCCCGGCCACAGCTCCGGTCAGCCGCCTTGACAATGGAGGCGCGGAACATAGTCCATTCAGACTCAATGTCCCCCACCTCCCCTGGGACGTGGTTAAAGCTTACAATCTTGTACAATCTTGTCCAGTAACGTAAAATTTGTGAATCTGTCATAATGTGGGGAAAGAAAAAATCAACAAATACTGATGTGGTGGTGATGGACGTTGATGAGGATCACATGATCAGTAGTCTCAACGTGTATATAAAAGGCTCGTTGAACCTGAAAGAGATTGAACAGAAAATTGTGGAAAAGTATGCGATTAATGCTGATGTCAGAGGTATCTGGTCTTTGGATGTGATTCGTAAGGCTTGGGGTAAAACTTAGCTCATGAAGAAGAGTGAGAAAAAGTTGAAATGGACACTTGTTGTGCTGGGTCAGCTCAGACGCAGGAGTGAGATGATGCGAAAAACTGAAGCTGATAGAGAGTCAAAGGCCATTCAGTCCAGATTAACTGCTATGGTTGAAGAGATTCAGAGAAAGGACGCTGATGTCCAACTAAAGAACGCTGAGGTCCAACTAAAGAACACTGAGGTTCTGAGAAAGAACGCTGAGGTTCTGAAAAAGAATGCTGAGGTTCTGAGAAAGGACGCTGAGGTCCGACAAAAGGACGCCGAGGTCCAACTACAAAACGCTGAGGTTCTGAAAAAGGATGCAGAGATAAACAAATTAGTGGAGGAGTTGAAAAGAGTAAGAGCGGAAAGAGATGCGTTGCTATCGGGTGCAAACGGAGCAAATGCCGAGCAGCCTGGTGTGCAGGAACGACCCCAGGGGGGCGGAGCATCTTCTTCTATCCCTCTCGATGATGGAGGCCTCCTGATGCATGGGGGCCCTCCTTCTGACCCTCCCTATGAGTTAATGTCTGTGATGCCTGCTTACCCCCCCCCTCGTCCCTCTGGGAGCAGCTCAGCCTCTATCAGCAAACAAACTGTATCCTGATCTCAATGCATTGGAGGCATTGGAGAAGGAACGGCGGGGTTTGTTGGAGGAAGGGAAAGTCACATGGAGAGATGAGAATGAGAAAAGGGGCTCCTCAACTAGCGCATCATCCAACAATGCGCCTCTAAAACACACTTCGTGTGAAAAACACTCTGTGAACGAAAAACATGCAGAAGACCACAGAGTGAATGAAAGTGAGAGTGAAAGCGAGAGTGACACTGATCATGTTCCTGCCCGCCTTGCTCCTGTCAGAGGAAGAAGAGAAATGGAATCAACTATGACGATTCAATACATTGATGACATCCTGATTGCTTCAGAGGAAGAAGATCAACATGAGCAAGATGTTTTGCATGTCTTGGATCTTCTACATGAAAAAGGACACAAAGCAAGTTTCAACAAAGCTCAAATCATGCAAGCTGAAGTTGTCTATCTTGGAGAGAAGATTTCACATGGAAAACAAGAAATCACTCAAGATCGAACACAAGCATGTAAGACAGCAAAAGAGCCGAAAACAATTAAGGAATTGCGCTCTTTCTTGGGATTGTGCAACTACAACCGAGCATGGGTTGATTTGTACACAGAAATCACACAACCTTTGACCGATCTGCTAAAAGGACGGAAGGATCCAACAGATCCAATCGAGTTGAACCAAAAACAAATCCAAGCTTTCCAGAGTCTGAAAAAGGCGTTCTGTCTAGCACCTGCTCTGGGAATTCTAGACACAGGACAGCCTTTCACACTGAATGTCCATGAAAGAGATGGATACATGACAGCAGTGCTTTCCCAAGATCATGGCGGTTTGCAGAGACCTGTTGGATACTACTCAGCGAAACTGGATAACGTGGCCCTTGGATGGGGTCCGTGTCTTTGAGCAGTTCAAGCAACATATTTGGCCGTTAACACAGTTTCCAGCCTGGTGTTAGATCAAACACTGGTGGTCAAATGTCCACATGCTGTCCATACTCTGCTAACCTTGAGTCGAGCATCACAAGTCACAGCCGCTTGATGGGCGAAATGGTCCACCATTTTGGAATCATGGGACATAATCTGAAATTAGTGTTAAAATTTGTTCTGACTAGCTATTAATCCCTGGTGGACCAAAAGTGAGTTACATTATTTTGCTTATTTAGAGAACTGTAAATAGAAACATGTCCCTCTGGTGGACTCACAGTGTAATACAATGTAATAGCATTAATGTGGACTATACCATCCGCCTATACAACTAGAACCCCTAGTGGAGCAAAGTTGTATTGCATCAGTATTGATTAGTAACCAACACTCCTGCTTGAAAGTAGAATCTTGTAGCGTCTAGTGGACCCAAAGTGTATGGTATCTCTGTTAATTATCTAGGCAACATTTTTGTTTTTATGAGTAAACATATACCCTAGTGGGTGAACAGTGTATTGCATCTTTTTAATTATTTAGACTCTTTCTCTCCCATGGTGCCATCCCTGTCATGCTCCTCCCTGCGATGGGCTGGCGACCTGTCCAGGGTGTGCCCCCCGTCCTTTGCCCTGTGTGAGCTGGGATGGACTCCAGCACTCCCCCGCAACCCCACTTGGGACAAGCGGCAAAAAATGACTGATTGACTGACTAGTATCCCCTAGTGGACCCAACGTGCAGTGCATTGCTTTTGTTAATTTAGGCAGCTGTTTTAGAAACACTAACACCCTCTAGTGGACGTAAATTGTGATACATCTGTTTGCTCACTAAAATAACTTTATAGCTGGTGTGTAGAGTCTTTATTTAGGTGTTATCGTTCCTTGTAGAAGAAAATCCCAGCTCTCCAGTGGACCCAGAGTTTATTACATGGGGTTTTTTTGGTTAATTTGGCAAGTTACACAGTGCATAACATCCTTTCTTTTCCATATTTGAAAGAGTGAAAGTGAAAGTGACTATTCTTTTCATTGGGAAACACAGCACACAGTGAACCGCAACAAAATTACGCCTCTGCATTTTACACACACACACACACACACACACACACACACACACACACACACACGTGCTGCAGGAGGCTGCTATTGAAAGTGCTCAGGGAGCAGCGACAGGGACAGTAACTTGCTCAAGGGTTCCTCATGGCAACCTACTGGTCTGGCATTTGAACCCAAGACCATCCTGGAGCCTAGACCCTAAACACTAGACCACTGCTGCTCCAAGGTGTCGTGAAGTTAGGGCACAAAGATGCACCCAGAGTGTATTGCACCCAGAGTGTATTGCATCTATAATTTGCTGCTTATTTAAGCAAATCTCTCTCTCATAAATAGAAACATATCGCCTCTAGTGGATGTACAGTGTACCGCATCATTCCTTTTTATTTCGCACCTGGCCTTCTTGCTTGCCCGTCTCCCTCTTCTTTTAGAAACGTACCGCATGTTTTATACCGAACACCTCGTTTGTTCTCTTTCCTTCAGGTTTATTTTCTCCCTCCGCAGCTTTACAGAAACCTCAGTGGGTCAACAAGTGCGAGCGGTTCTTTCTAATCACGGTGGCGGTGGGTTTTCACAGTTTATGAATTTTGATAAAGTCGGCCGGGACGCCACAGCACTGCTCTTCTACTTCCTGCTGAAACGACGCCAAACCGCTAGAGAGACACAGAGACGTCTCTGTATTTATAGACACTGGAAACCAGGGACACCTACAGCCTACGCAGAAAGACAAGAAAACAGCATGCATAATGTGTGTGTGTGTGTGTGTGTGTGTGTGTGTGTGTGTGTGTGTGTGTGTGTGTGTGTGTGTGTGTGTAACTGTGGCGTGTTGATTGTTCCTCAATCAGCTGTGTTTAAATGCATTTTAACGGAAAGAGCAGGCAATTTGTTTACGAGCAGAGACAAGCATTAAAGCACTGTATGTGTGTGTGTGTGTGTGTGCGTGCATGCGTGCATGTGTGTGTGTGTGTGTGTGTGCGTGTGCGTGTGTATCAAATGAGCATTTTTTATGTCCTCGGTGAAATCTGAAAAAATGGCTCATCTCTGTGAAGAATCCTTTACTGTTTAATCCAGAAAAACTGTTCAGTTTTAACAGAGAGAGAGAGAGAGAGAGAGAGAGAGAGAGAGAGAGAGAGAGAGAGAGAGAGAGTAAAATGCAGTTGGCATGGCACTCGGTGAAGCAGTAGCGTGGCATTTATCTCTCGTATACAGACTTTCACTAAAGCACTGTGCCTGTGTGTGTGTGTGTGTGTGTGTGTGTGTGTGTGTGTGTGTGTGTGTGTGAGTGAGTGTGTGTGAGTGAGTGTGTGTGAGAGAAATGCCATCAGCCACAGTACACTGGGTGAGAGAGCATTCCTGTTTTGCCAAAAGGACATTTAACTCTCTCTCTCTCTCTCTCTCACACACACACACACACACACACACACACCATCAGCATCGCACCATTCCTCTGAGGAACTGATGGCTGAAAGGAGAGAACGGGGAGTAATAGAGCCCCAGAAAAATGCAGGAAAATGAGGGAGCGATTGCAGGACTGAGACCAGAGCTTCATAGGACCTTGCAGTGAGATGAGAAAAAGAGAGAAAGAGATTAAACTATTCTTCCGGTATGGAGTGACTGGTAGAAGCTGCTGAAAGAGCAGTAAGTTCAGGCTAATTACTGCCTCTGATACTTTTGCCAGTAAAGCACTTCGTTGTTTCACGCTAACGTCACACACTTCCTCTCCTCTAATCCCCTCATTTATTTCCTAATTTTCACTTTATCATGATCCGTGGGTTTTATGCATCAAAGACAATCATAATATTTATTGTTAACCCTTTTCTGAACACTTTATCCCTTGAAAGGAATAATATGCAAATTATAGTTTTACCACTAGTCAATAGTCACCCCAATTCTTGTCCCCAAAATGTCCCTCTGTCCACTTGTCCCTCCTCAAGCTCCTCATGAAGGTGGATCAGACTTGTGGTTTCGGACACAGTAGAGCTCATAGCCGCTACAAACATCAACTAAACTCCATTTAGAATGGATGTGAGGCCAACTAAGTTATGTGGGTTGGAGACGGTGGTGAGACCAGCTATGTTATATGGGTTGGAGATGGTAGTGAGACCAGCCATGTTATATGGGTTGGAGACAGTGATGAAAAGACAGGTGGTGGAGCTGGAGGTGTCAGAGTTGAAGCTAAAATTTTGGACAGGTTTTGGTACAAGTATGTTAGAGGGACAGCTCAGGTTGGAAGGTTTGGAGACAAAGTGAGAGAAGTGAGACTGTGTTGATTTGGACATGTCCAGAGGAGAGACAGGGATTATATCAGGAGAAGGATGTTGAGGATGGAGCTTCCAGGAAAGAGGAGAAGAGGTAAGACAAAGAGGTGTTTTACAGATGAGGTGAGAGAGGACATGAAGGTGTGAAAGAGGAAGACAAAGAGATGGTTGGAGAAGATTTTCATATGTAAGGACACAGTGGTTTCTCTTCATCTTGTGTCAGGAAATAACTTTTTGGATAAAACACTGTGAAACAGTGGCTACAGCCAATCACAACAGTAAATAGAAATCTCATTCCGCCACTTCTGGTTAATTTTTTTAATTAATTTCATTTTAATTGTGACTATTGTCATTTTGAGAACACACAGTGAACCACAATGAAATTGGACCTCTGCATTTAACCCATGAACACATTGTGCAGCAGGGGGCAGCTATGAAAGCTGCCCAGGGAGCAGAGACAGGGACGGTACTTTGCTCAAGGTTACCTCAGGGCAACCTACTGGTAAGGGGTTTGAACCCACAACCTTCTGATCCTGTGGCAAACTCCCTAACCACTAGGCCACCACTGCCCCAGACTGCAATGATCAACAACATGCTGATGTTCTGCTCATCAAGAGGGTCACATTCTCAAATACCACATCCATCATTAATCCCACTGGGTTCCTGACCAGGATCCTGAACCCCAGGTTGACCCTGGGAGCCCCTGTAATCTGGAACCGGAAGTCTGAATGACAGTCCCTGTTAAACACCATTAATGTAAAAGTTCTTCAGAACCCACAGGACCTGCATTGGCTTTCTTCCTACTGACACCAGGCAACATTTTCCATTGACCACCTATAGCTCCACACTAACAAGAGTGGGGCTAAACTCCCATTGAGGAAACGGGTGGGGCCAGACCTCAGCGATCACATGGGCGGTTCCTGGCTGTTTCTGATGGTCAGAAGCATGGTCAGAAGCATGTCAGAAGCATGACCCTGGCTGTTTGCAGGGTCAAATCCCACCTCCGGCCAAACCACCACCAGGTACTGATCAAGATCCTGAACCCCAAGTTTCTCCAGGGTGATTGTCCCTGTATTCCTGAACTTGAAGTCACTCTGTATAAGAGAGCTTCTTGAATTGGGCGAGGACATCTCAAACGTCGTCCTAAGACGTGTCTATTTTTGTGGACAGTGTGAGACGGTTGAGCTGTTCTCTCTGTTTTTCCCTCTTGTCTGCTCTCAAAGGTGTGGCAGTCATCTTTTGTTTTCTCATCAGGGGTTTGGAGATTGTTGCTTATTTTTTTCTTTTGAGTCTGAGGGAGCTCTCGGCAGGAAGTCACCACACACACAAACACACACACACACACAGACACACACGCACACGCACACACTCACTCACAACTGTCCTCTGTAATTATGCAGCAAAGACAAAAGCAGTGTGTGTTCTTCTTCCAGGGAAAAAACTTTGTGTTGGACTGAAAAATGGGACTTCCTGCCGTGCCACGTTGGAGATGCAAACAAGGCCGACGTCAGAAACATATAATTTGTCTGGAAGAACAAAACCGGCTTGATTTGCGAACATTTTTCGGGTCTTGACTCCCCTGCCAAAAAATTCCAATCAAACACCTAACGCTGACCGGAGGCCAGCCTTGTGTTTGTGCCAGCTTCCTGTTTTGCCTTCTGATGCCCGTTGCCTTAATTGCGTGCCACGTTTTTGACGAGCGAACGCTTTCATTCCAAGTAATTGCTTTGTTTTGTTGGAGATGCTGACAATGTTTCCCTCCCAGCGACGGATCCCTCTTGTCGGAGTGGCAGTCAGCAGTTGGAGGCCTTTGCCTGCTTAGATGTTAGAACATAAAGCACCTTTTTGGTCAAGTGTTCTCAAGATCTTTGGCAGAAGCCAATAGGCGATGGTGTGGAACCTCTTGTAGCTACAGTGGTTTAGCTTTGTGGGTTAAGCCTGGTACCATGGTGTTTTAACTTACCCTTCACTTCAAATCAAATCACTCCCAACCTTATCCCATCCCAACATCTTCAAACCAGAACTCACCCCTTCCTTTAATCTCACTCCCAGTGCTAACCCCTTTAACCTCCACCTTAAGCTTATTCCGACAACAAGCCTAACTTTATCCCAACACTGAAGTCAATATCACCATCCTCATCCTATCCTCGCAACCAAACTTTTCCATCTCCCAACCTCAAACTGAACCTAAACAAGAACCTCAACCTTATCCCATCCTAAACCTCAAACCCAACCTTATCCCATCCTCAACTTCAAACCCAAACTCATCCCATGCTCAACTTCAAACTTGACCTAATCTCATCCTCAACCTCAAAACCAATCTTATCTCATCCTAAACCTCAATCCCAACCTCATCTCATCCTAAACCTCAATCCCAACCTCATCCCATCCTAAACCTCAAACCTAATCTTATCCCATCCTCAACCTCAAACTCGACCTTATCTTATCTTCAACCTCAAACTCAGACTCATCTCATCCTCAGCTTCAAACCTAAACTCATCCCATCCTCAACTTCAAACTTGACCTAATCTCATCCTCAACCTCAAACCCAAACTCATCCCATCAAACTTACCCCTTGCCGAAAACCAACTCAAACTTAATTCTAAGCCTTAATCTCAGTTTTGTATCTCAGTCCAAAATCCAGCCTAAATTTAACTCCAGTGTTTAACCAAACCTTGAGCCAGAACAGCAGCCCTTTGCCATGGTGCCCCTCAACACCCAGCTGAAACTCCCCTGACCTGCCTGTGGGTCCATGTCAGCGTTCAGGGGAAAACAGCAGATTAAAGCTCTTATCTTCCCTCTGAGAGGCCTGGATCCTGATTAACTCATGAGGACCGAGGGCCAGTGTCCTCACAGATAAAGTCTCCATCCCACCTGTGGAGTGATTAGCAGAAGCATGTACGCTAGCAGCAGACGCTAACTGCAGGCGCTGTGTGTTAATACTGTATCTGTGTCACAGGAGTAGTTATGTAATAGGCTTTGCCATCTCTCTCTCTCTCTCTCTCTCTCTCTCTCTCTCTCTCTCTCTCTCTCTCTCGCTGCTGGCCATCTTATGTCCCCGTGTTTGGCTGCTCATAAAGAGATTCCTTTATGCAGAGCAGGGGAGGAGTGTTCTTTGATCCCCCCATTTCACTGCCTCGCTTCTCTTTCATCTCTCTCTCTCCCTCTCTCTATTTTCTTTTTTTCCAGACTGTTCCGCTGTCCTGGTCCAGCGGGACTAAGTACTGAAATGCCAGACAGCAGAAGGGGTTATTTCCTGCAGTGATAAGGAGGCGAAGACTGCCCCGGGGTTTTAGGGTGGAAGAAGGAGGGAGGGTGGGTTTCTGAGCCAAGTATAGATAGAGAGAGAGAGGAGGAGGGGAACTGACAGAGAGAGAGAGAGAGAGAGAGAGAGGATTTGCCATTTAAGGCCTAATACCCTGCTATAACTGCCTTCATTCCTTTACTTGTGGCACCAAATCCTGGCGAGTGAAGGCATCTCGTATAAATATATTAAAGAAAAATTGCCTGATTGTTTAAAATATCTGTATCAATACGTATAATATACATTTCAAATATAAAATTACCCAGCCAGGGTGATTCTGCATCCTGGCTGCTAAGCAACAGGATGGACGCTCTGTCCCCAGAGCATTTAATGTTGGGTTTATTTCTGAAGGCCACACCTGTGTCGGCCGCATCCTGTGGTGGACACCTCCTGTAGTGATGTTGACACTCTGGGATGGCTGGTTGATTGTAAGAGACAGTAAGTCCTACTGTGTCCTAAACCAGTGATCTCACAGATTTTGAGGACTGTTCCAGAGCAAGAATCTAAAGAAGATGTTTTTTAGAGTATAATAGTGTGTTAGTCTCTGAGGGACGTCTCATAGCACCTTAGAGTCTCATGGTGTCATAGAGAATAGTGTCTCATAGCGTCTTAGAGAATACAGTTTCACACTCATAATGTCTTCCAAGAATAGAGTCTCAATGTCTTTGACACTCATAGTGTCTTAGAGTAGAGTCTAATAGTGTATTAGAGTCTACTAGTGTCTTGCAGAATACAGTCTCATACTGTTTTTGAGTCCCATAGAGTCTTAGTGTCTTTTTTCATAGTGTTTTAGAGAATAGTGTCTCATAGTCACTTAGAGAATGTCTCATAGTGTCTTAGAATGTCTCATAGTGTCTTCGAGAATAATGTCTCATAGTGTCTTTGAATATCTCATAGTGTCTTAGAGAATAATGTCTTATAGTGTCTAAGAGAACTGAGTCTTATAGTGTCTTAGAGAACTGAGTCTCACTATGAGTCTAAGAGAACTGAGTCTCATAGTGTCTAAGAGAACTGAGTCTCATAGTGTCTAAGAGAATATTGCCTCATAGTGTCTTAGAGATCTGTGTCTCTTGGTGTCTTACAGAACTGAGTCTCATAGTGCCTTAGAGAATATTGTCTCATAGTGTCTTAGAGAAAGGGATATCCATGCATCCCGCGCCTGGGGAACAGTGTTGGAGACGTTGACTTGATTGAGGGAACCTACTGGTCCAGCACTCGAAACCACAAGCTTCCCAAGGAGTCCCCAGCCACTAGGACACTACTGTCCTACGTCTTCGGTGCAGAGAGTTACGTGTGTTGTTTTCTTTCGAATCCAGGCGAATTAATCCGTGGAAAATAACGTTCCGAATCTCCCGGCAGGAAAAGTGGACGAGCGACAAAAGAGGATTCGCCGACAGCAGTGAACCCTGCAGCCAAACTAGTGATGATTAATGGATGACAAACTGTCAAAAAGAAAAAGAATAATGTAAAACCAGACGTGGGCGCGTTCAGTTCCGCCGACTCGGCATTTAACATGTGTTCCAGTGACGCTCTCGTTCAAAATTCATCAAAGTGGCGTCCTTTTTTTTTTTGTTCTGACATTCCAAGAAAACTTTTTTCAAACAAGCCTCTCTTGAATAAAACTCTTTCTTTTCTCACTTTTTCTCATTGTGATCTCACGGATTGATTAGTGGAAATGGAAAAATGATCATAAAGTGCCGAGATCCACCCGACAGGCTGATGCTAATTAGACCTAAGTGGGAAAAATGTTATGTGAATCTTAAAAAACAAAAAAAAATTAAAGAAAAAAGATAAGTATTAAAAATTAAACAATGAATAATAACAGAAAGGATTAAAAATATTTTAATGATATTAAAGATTAGTTTATTGATGTAAAAAAGCAAAAAATATTATTTAAATTTCCCCCTTTTCTACATGTAATTTCTTTGTTATTGTGCACTTTTGTATCATTAAATCTAATTTTAAACACGTTTTTGACAAACTTCAGCATTTAAGGTGGAACATCAATATATGAGTTGTCTTCAGTGCAGCATTTAAGGTGGGCCAAGAGCTGGAACTTCTCTGAAGTGTTTAAGGTGGAACATCAGTGTTTAAGCTGTGCCACTGGAGTATTTAAGGTGGAACGGCTGGGTTTAAGCTGATTCAGCGCTGTTTTTAAGATGGAAAATTTCTACTGAAGCTGGCTTTACTGCAGTATTTAAGGTGAAATGTCACTAAGTTGACTCTTCAGCTTTGCTAAAGCATTTAAGGTGGAACACTGGAATTGAAATGAAAAAGTACAGGCAAGGCATGATCGGTTTACTTCTAAAGACTTTTATTTGTTCAAATATGTTGTTTAAATGAGATAATCTAAACATTTTTAATCGATTTTTCCTAAGAACAAAGAATTTATTGCAGTTTTAGAACTTTTATGAAGTTCCACCAATGAGATTAGAGAATGTTGGCGTCCTCAAGGATTGATATGAGAGACACTGGCAGCTCTTATGAGACAGTCGGTGAGGATTTCTATCCCCTTCGGTTTAAAAGTTTTGAGGAAGCAGGTTTTGTCCCTGGAGCTTTCGGGGTGGAGTTCATGAAAGTTGGGCTCCTCCTGTTCTCTTGCTTTTTTTCAGCAGGTGTTGCATCCATGTTGAGTCCACTTGGAGGTCAGGGCTCATTTTTGCTCTCTTTCTGTCTCTCTCTCCCTGTCTCTGACGGGCCATTTCTACTCCTCCGTCTCCCTCCCACTCGTCCATTAGCTACTGTTTAAGGCAGATCCTTCCTTCTGTCCCTGACAGCGTCTTCAGCCTAAACTCGCCTTAAGTGCTCCCCGAAACAGCACACTGGTGCCCACGGAACGTCCCCCGGTGTCCTAAAGAACTATTTTAAACTAATTAGTGTCTGGCTACATTCCCGGATCATACTGAAGATGTTATCACACACACACACACAGTTTTTGTCTTGGCCGACAGGATTTGACAGTGACCTCTCTGCGACCTTTTTCATGTCATGTCAGGAACCCACTGGGTCCCGCTGCCACTCGCTCTGTATTTTTGGAGACTTTTTGGCACACTTTTTTTCCCGGCGCTTTGCTCGTCTTACAGTCCTGACGTCTCGTTCAGTCCATTTCACCGAATTAGCTGTCAGACCTGCGACGGAGCTGAGTTCACTGTCGGCGGTACGGATGGACAGACAAATGGATGGATAGAAAATTTGATACTGTTTCAAAAAGAGATAGATAGATAGATAGATAGATAGATAGATAGATAGATAGATGGACAGATCTACAAACAAATAGATGGAAAAAGTGGAAACTAGGTTGTGTTTGTGTGTGTGTGTGCGTGTGTGTGTGTGTTCAGTCCATCCATCAAGACTCTTCATGTTAAAACATACTAAAAGTGGCACTGATCCCTTAAAGAATCTATTTCAGGCTGAAAGTGCTCCAAACAGACACTCGGTCCGGCTGTTAATCAGTCAGTCAATCAGCCAATCAACACGCGGCGCTAACGACCCACTTCAAAGCTAAAGTGCTAAGACGCTAAAGTCGGGCTCAGATCAGGGGTGTCAGTCGAGTACAAACTGTGAGAAAATGAGCTTTAATGAAGTCTTGGGGGAACAGCCGTGTGTGTGTGTGTGTGTGTGTGTGTGTGTGTGTGTGTGTGTGTGTGTGTGTGTGTGTGTGCGTGTGTAAAGACTGGGGACCCCGTCGGCCACGGCGAGGCCATAAATCTCTTAGGTCTTCATTACAGAAACTGTACAATCAGAACTGCAGCGTAATTAGACTGAAGGAGGGGGAGGGCAGGGAAGGGGGGTATAAACTTTAGAACGGTACAGAGTTAAACCGGAGCTAATGAGCTTAAAGCCTTAAACCCTGAAAAATCATTTTAATACATTTTAACAAATGACATTAATTCACACACACACACACACACTCACTCACACTCACACTCCCACATACACACACATGCACATACATGCACACACACACACACACACACACACATAGACACATACACACACACACACTCACTCACACTCACACACACACAGACACACACACACAGACCCACACACTCTCATTCAGTCCCAAAAAGCTACTTTGAAACAGTATTAATCTTAACCTTTAAAAATGAATTATTTTTATTTCTTTATTTAAACATGATTAATTAAATGTAATTAAGTGATTGTCTTTTCATGTCTTATAAACTAAAATTCTAATAACAGTATTTTTATTAGATGGATAGAAATCAGTTTTAATAAACGGTTTTAACGTTTCATTAAAAATTTGAATAAATTATTCTATTGTTTTAAAACCTGGATACCACTCCATTAAAATCAACAACCGTTGTTACTTCTAGCAGGCTGCTGGTCTTTATGCCTGTTTGCCTTAAAAAGGTCAAGTGTCCTGTCCCACAGTGTCCACAGAGTCCAGCTGGACCGATGTTGACATTTCCCATGTAACATACCATCCAGGAGGTGAGATGGGACAAGATGAGACAGAATACATTGTTAGAACAGTAAAAAAGGACTCGCAGGAAGTCGCTAGGGGCATGTCCCCACCATCCTGCCACAGAAAGGGGGAAATTTCTGGGTACAAACACAAAATGGTGCACAAATTTATGCACATGGCAGGGGATACCCTCCGTTCTCAGAGATGCCGACCTATTAGTTTATTGTTCATGGACCACTGAACCATAATTGGCCTGCTGTGTGTGTGTGAGGTTAAGGTTCCTCTGTAGTTCACCTGACATACAGACACACCTCCAGCCCCTTGTAACTCCATTTTCTCTAATTCAGCCACTAATCTCAGACCAGTTTAAAAATATTGTGATTATTCAGGGACGGCCCACTTAACGAAGGGGCGGGGGGGGGCATCTCCAGGGCAACTGAACGGGGTCAAGAAGAAAGAGAGGACATGCCGAGGACTCACAGATAACATTTTCAGTGGTAATTATGATAAAAAATAAATTGTTTTAACAGTTCTGCTTAACCACGTACCATCAGCTACATCATTATGATATTGTCAGTTACATTGTTCATTATGACTAAATCATGTTTACATTTAGTTCACATCAGAAACTCTTGTTTTAAGAAGGACACACAGACCTGTAACTATTTATGTTTTTTTTTTTTGTAACTATAATTACATCTCTTAAAATAGCATTAACAGTTTGTACACTATTATATACCTCATAATTTTTAAATATTTAAAACATCAAACTCTGATTTACCAATTTAACATACATAACTCTGTTTTTATACAACTTAACATCTCAAAACTTAACATCTGAGAACTGTTTTTACACCCATTATAAGCACAACACTCTATTGATGCACCACTTAAATCATGTAAATAAAGATACGCCACTTAAACAACTTCTTCTTCTTTCGGCTGCTCCCATTTAGGGGTCGCCACAGATCAACCGTCTCCATTTCTTCCTGTCCTCTGCATCTTCCTCATTCAAACTAACCACCTTCATTTCCTTTCTCACCACGTCCATAAACCTCTTCTTTGGTCTTCCTCTTCTCCTCTTTCCTGGCAGCTCCATCTTCAACATCCTCCTCCTAATATAATCCTTGTCTCTCCTCTGGACATGTCCAACCAACCTTGCTTCTCCAACTTTGTCTCCAAAACTTCTAACCTGAGCTGTTCCTCAAATATACTAATTTCTAATCCTGTCCATCCTCGTCACACCCAACGAAAATCTCAGCATCTTTAACTCTCATACCTCTAGCTCCGCCTCCTGTCTTTTCATCACTAACATCTCTAACCTGTACAACATAGCTGGTCTCACTACTGTTCTGTCAATCTTCCCTTTTACTCTTGTCCCCATTTGTCACACATCACTCCAGCCATTTTTCTCCACACATTCCATCCTGCCTGCACTCTCTTCTTCACCTCTCTTCCACACTCGCCGTTACTCTGAACTGTTGATCTCAAGTATTTAAACTCTTCCACCTTCACCTCCTCTACTCCCTCCATCCTCACCACTCCACTTTCCTCCCTTTCATTCACCCTCATGTATTTTGTCTCATCATGTATTTCATGTATTTTGTCTCAGCAAACATCGTCGTCCACGGAGACTAATGTCTAACCTCGTCAGTCAACCTGTCCATTACTATTACAAACACGAATGGGCTCAGCGCTGATCCTGAAAGTAATCCAGACTTTACCTTAAATGTATCCATGACTCCCACTGCAGATCTCACCACTGTTACACTGCCTCATACATATCCTGAACTACTCTCACATACTTCTCTGTAACACCTGACTTCCTCATACAAAACCACAACTCCTCTCTAGGCACCCTGTCATATGCTTTCTCCAAATCCACAAAGGCACAATGTAACTCCTTCTGACCTTCTCTGTACTTCTCCATCAACACCCTCAGAGCAAAAGTTGCATCTGTAGAGCTCTTTCTCAGCATGAAACCATACTGCTGTTCACAAATCATCACCTCTTTTCTCAACCTGCTTCCACTACTCTTTCCCAGAACTTCATGCTGTGGATGATCAACTTTATCCCTCTATACACCACTTTAAACAATGTCATTCTATTTTTACACCACTTAAACCACTAAAAATGACATTTTATGCCACTTTA
>CM029377.1:20457199-20464699 GCA_017165825.1 Hepsetus odoe
CTAAGGGTGTAGAGCTGGTCCACTGTGTGATCCCTCGATAGTTGGAACACACCCTCCGGTCCCCTTTCTTAAAGAGGGGGACCACCACCCCGGTTTGCCCAATCAGAGGCACCGTCCCCGATGTCCATGCGATGTTGCAGAGGTGTGTCAGCCATGACAGTCCTACAACATCCAGAGCCTTGAGGAACTCTGGGCGGATCTCATCCAATCCTGTAGCCCTGCCACCAAGGAGCTTTTTGACCACCTTGGCAACCTCGGCCCCAGAGATGGAAGAGTCCACCTCTATGTCCCCAGGCTCTGCTTCCTCCTCAGAAGGCATGTTGGTGGAATTAAGGAGGTCTTCGAAGTACTCCCCCCACCGACCCACAACGTCCCGAGTCGAGGTCAGCAGCGCACCATCCCCACTATACACTGTGTTGATTGTGCACTGCTTTCCCCTCCTGTGTCGCTGGATGGTGGACCAGAAATTCCTCAAAGCCGTCTGGAAGTCTTTCTTCATGGCCTCTCCAAACTCCTCCCATGCCCGAGTTTTTACCTCAGCAACCACCAGAGCCGCATTCCGCTTGGCCTGTCGGTACCTATCAGCTGCCTCCGGAGCCCCACTGGCCAAAAAGGCCCGGTAGGACTCCTTCTTCAGCTTGATGGCATCCCTCACCACTGGTGTCCACCAACGAGTTCTAGGGTTGCCACCACGACAGGCACCGACCACCTCCCGGCCACAGCTCCGGTCAGCCGCCTTGACAATGGAGGCGCTGAACATAGTCCATTCAGACTCAATGTCCCCCACCTCCCTCGGGACGTGGTTAAAGCTTTGATGGAGGTGGGAGTTGAAGCTTGTCCTGACAGGGGACTCTGCCAGACGTTCCCAGCAGACCCTCACGATGCGTTTGGGCCTACCAGTCCTGACCGGCATCCTCCCCCACCAATGAAGCCAACTCCCCACCAGGTGATGGTCAGTTGACAGCTCCGCCCCTCTCTTCACCCGAGTGTCCAAGACATGGGGCCGCAAGTCCGACGACACGACCACAAAGTCGATCATCGAACTGCGGCCTAGGGTGTCCTGGTGCCAGGTGCGCATGTGGACATCCTTATGCCTGAACATGGTGTTCGTTATGGACAATCATGAGCACAAAAGGCCAATAACAAAACACCGCTCTGGTTCAGATTGGGGGGGCCATTCCTCCCTATTATGCCCTTCCAGGTGTCATTACCAATGGAGCGCTTGAAGTCTCAGGCAGAATGATGAGCCCCAGCAGGGACGCCTCTAGCGCTCCAGAGACCCCCAGAAAGGGTGGGTAGTCCAGAATGCTGTTTACGCATACACAGACAACACTACACCCGCCCCCCGACCCGGCGGGCGGAGTGGGTCACACTTTCATCTACTGCAACCCCAATGTACTGGGCCTCTAAGCCATGGGGCCAGTATGCCCACACCTGCTCGGCGCTCTCAATCGTGGTAACCCAGAGTGGGAAAAGAGTCCGCCCTCAAGGAACCTCAACCTCACGCAGTAGCCAAGGCCCTCGGCCACCGCCCAGCTCACAATGCACTGACTTTCTTTGGCCCCTCCCACAGGTGGTGAGCCCATGGAAGGGGGACCCATCGCGTCTCTGGCTGAGCCCGGCCGGGCCCCATGGGTGAAGGGCCCGACCACCAGGCGCTCGCCATCGGGCCCCACCTCCAGGCCTGGCTCCAGAGGGAGGCCCCAGTGACCCACGTCCGGCGAGGAAAAACGCTTTCCATAATTGGCACTATCAGAAGAGGTCTGAACCGCTTGTCCTTTACCAGGGGCATAAAGCCCCCGACAACATAGCCTCCCAGGCTCTCAAGGAGGACTTCATCAGACAGTATTACTGACCACCATGCTGTGTGTTTAGGGCCATTCAGGGTGATGTGTTTCCTGACCACTTTATAGTGTGTGTGTGTGTGTGTGTGTGTGTGTGTGTGTGTGTGTGTGTGTGTGTGTGTGTGTGTTCAGTCATGAGCTGTGACTAGTCTCAGCTAAGCACTGGCCCTCTCCCCAGAAAGCCGTGTGGAGGGACTGTAATGTTTTAGGGACAAAATGAATACAAATAAATAAACAAAATGACAAATTACAACACAAACCACATGTGCCGGAGAACATCTAGGCCTTTTTTTATTCTGGCAAGTGAGCAACAACCTGAAGCAAATGTGACACGATATATGTACACAAACAGACACACACACACACACACACACACACACACACACAGTTGACGTTTTCCGGTGTTTTTCTTCTTGCCTTTCATGATCAAAGCTGAGAGAATGACTGTGTTCTCACAGGAATATGAAAGGATGGAAAGAGAGAAGGAGGGAGGGAAGGAGGGAGGGATAATCAGGTTGCCTGTGTGGAAGAATGGAGAGAAAGAGAGAGAGAGAGAAAGAGACAAAGGAAAGAAAGAAAGAAGGCAAAAAACTACTTGCATAATTAAAACTCAAAGACAAAAAGATCGTCATACCTTCTGAAACAAACCCTCACTGCTCTTTCTTCTCTCTCTCTCTCTCTCTCTCTCTCTCTCTTAATGTTCATTCTCTTTTCTTCTTCACAATACTTTCTTTCTAGTTTCAGTTTTCTTCTCTTTTTTCCTGGCAGCTCCATTCTCAACATCCTTCTTCTGATACACTCCTGATCTCTCCTCTGGACATGTCCAAACCAACACAGTCTCGCTTCTCTCACTTTGTCTCCAAACCATCCAACCTTAGCTGTCCCTCTTATACACTCGTCCCTAATCCTGTCCATCCTTGTCCCTCCCAACGCAAATCTCTGTATCTTTAACTCAGACAACTCCAGCTCCGCCACCTGTATTTTCATCACCATCTCCAACCCATAGCTGCTCTTGCTACCATCTCCAATCCCTATAACAACACGCAGATCATTTAAATTTCTTTGCAGAAAAACACCCAGTAATTCTTGAATGTCATTCACAGTTTTGCCGTTAATGGATAACAAATAGTCACTTCCACCTTCAATTGGACAAAATTTTTCTCAGCTGTGTAATGGAGTAAATGGAAGTAGGGAATGAGCGAAGGGGGTAGGGGATGAATAAAGGGGGATAGGGTAAATGGAAGTTGGGGATGAGCAAAGGGAGGTGTGGGATGAGTTACAAGAACCAGTTCACCATACACCTCCCTTGATTCATCATTTACCCCCCTCCCTCGCTTCACTCATCCCTTCCAGCTCTTTCTCATTTTATTCCTCTGTTGCCCACTGTTCACCTGACTCTCTTAACCCACGCTTACTGATCCTCTCTCTTACCCTCACCCTCTCTCCTCTTCCTCTATCCTCTATCTCCACACATCTTTCCTCCTTTTCCTGATCACTTTATTATATGACGATGGAATCAGTGGCTCGAGGTCAGAAATCCTGAATTAATCCACTGCAGCTCAGCTTATATTACCACACACACACACACACACACTCTCTCTCTCTATCTATCTCTTCCTGCTGACCTTGACAGCCACTCACACCTTGAAAACTTCAAAGAGAAGCAGAGATAACTCAGCTCCGTGTGTGTGTGTGTGTGTGCGTGTGTGTGTTATTGCACATGTTTTGCATCAGGTGGATGAAAGACGTGATTCAGGACCAAAGTTTTGACGTAAATTTACACGTTTTTCTCCAAAAGATGAAAGATCATCCTTTTGTTTCTCTCCATCACAGGATTCACACTCCTTCACTCATTTATTAAGTCACTACGTTCATCTTCACCCATCCCTTATCCTTTCAACCATCCGTCTATCCATTCCTTAAACCACCCACCCACCCGTCTGTCCATCCATTCATCCATCCATTCATCTATCTGTGCCTCCATCCATCTGTCTTTCCGTCTTGCCCTCTATCCACCTGTCCATCCATCATTCCATCCATCCCTCCATTTGTCTGCCCATTCATTCATTCATTCATTCATTCATCTATCCATCCAGCTACCTGTCCATCCATTTGTCCATCCATCTGTCTGTCCATCCATCCATCCATTCATTTAAACCTCCATCCATCCAACTTTCTGCCCATCTCTCCATCCATCCAGCTATCCATCCAATAGTTCATCTATCATTTATTGTATTCTTCAGGTAGTTCTTATAACTAGAGTCTCACTGGGTTCTTGGTCCCAAGAGGAACCTTATATTCCCACCTTTCAATGAACAGTTCTTTAAAGGTGTCATCTAGAACCAGCTGTAACAGTGGCATATACAAATGAGATACTCTAAGCTCTAGGCCAGTGTTAGTATCTAGAACCTATCAAAACCTGAAAACTCTAACCGACTGACCTCTGCTGAGTGTGGGGTACAGTTCTGATCTGTGTGTTCCAGTTGAGGTTCTAATGCAGAACACACTCTAAGTCTGAGTTGCTGCGTGGGTGCACACACACAGACACACACACACACACACACACACACACACTCACACACTCAAATCTCTCTCAATAAAACATTGTTTAACTGTTTAACCTGCTGGTTTGGAGCCAAAACACACAACGCCAACTCAAAATCCAAGTTTTTAACCTGATTACACACGCACACACATACACACTCTCTCTCTCTCTCTCTCTCTCTCTCTCTCTCTCTCTCACTCCTCTCTGTCTTTATCTCTCCCTCTGTCACTGTCTCTCTCTCCCTCCATCCATTTTCTGCCGCTTGTCCCAATTGGGGTCGTGGGGCAGTGCTGGTCCAACTTCCAGCGACAGGGGCTAGGACGTGGGATGCACTCCTGACAGGTCACCAGCCCATCGTGAGGCAGAGGAGAGACGGGGATGGGGACCTGCTCAAGGCTACCTCAGGGCAACCCATTGGGAAGGGGTTCGAACCCCCGATCCTCCGATCATGTGGCCGACACCCTAACCACTAGGCCACCACTGCCCCTCTCTCTCTCCCTATTTTAGTAAATTTTGGGTTTTATTATTGATGAACAGATTAAAGAACTTGATGATTGAATTACTGATACTAATGTAGTGTATTTTTATTGTAACCAATGGCAACAAGTTGATTCTCATGATCCTTTATTTTCTGTTACATATACAGTTACAAGGGCAGCGGTGGCCTAGTGGTTAGGGCGTTGGCCTCGTGATTGGAGAATTGGGGGTTCAAACCCCTTCCCAATAGGTTGCCCTGAGGCAACCTACCCTTGAGCAAGGTGCCGTTCCCGTCCCGCTCCTCCCTGCAATGGGCTGGGCCCCCATCCTGCCCTGTGTGCGCTGGGTTGGACACCAGCACTCCCCTGCGACCCTGTTTGGGACAAGTGGCAGAAAATGGATGGAAATACAGTTACATACAGTTACGCCCACACTGCACCAGTCAGAACAGTCAATCAAAACTGAGCTCATTTACATACAGTTGAGGTCAAACTTATTAGCCCCCCAGGAATTATGGAACATTTTTCTAAACTTCTTCCCAATGTTTGCAGCATTGATGAAACTGATA
The DNA here is from genome assembly GCA_017165825.1 of Hepsetus odoe. Taxonomy (NCBI): domain Eukaryota; kingdom Metazoa; phylum Chordata; class Actinopteri; order Characiformes; family Hepsetidae; genus Hepsetus; species Hepsetus odoe. Next base: position 20,462,634 of record CM029377.1, read on the forward strand.
TAATCAAATATTCAATGAAAAGTATTTAGTATTTTTGGCATATTTTGTAATATAAAATAAATTTTAGGCTTGTTTTATATCAAATATAAAAAATGGGGTGGTCAAAAATATTAGCCCCATGTGAATGCTTGCTTTCAAAACACACCTACAGTAATTAACCAATCAGCTTTGAAACCACACCTGTGCAGTCAATTGGCTTCCTAACAACAACTGCAGTCAACTGGCTTCCTAACAACATTCAATCAGCATAAAAAGACTCCAAGGAACAGGAACAGGGACTACTGTTACTCACCATGCCAAAGACAAAGGAAATCAGTCTGGAGCTCAGAAAGAAGATAGTAGAGGCTCATGATAAGGGTAAAGGCTACACTGCCATTTCCAAGTGATTCACAGTGGCTCAGGGAACTGCTGTAATGCTGCATCATTGCCAAGTACAAGGAGTCAAATTCTGTAAGAAGCAACCTGTTCGTGGTCGTAGTTAACAAGATTTCAAGAACTCTGAGAGGAAAATAGTCAGAGATGTCAGCAAGCTCTTCTGGAGCTGATGTTTCAAGGAACACAGTTGTGAGGGTTTCATCGGTGGGTTTGGTGACCATCGACGGTAAGAACCCTTTATCAAGAGCAGCACATCACAGCCCAACTGAGGTTTGCCCATGGAACATTTGGAAAGGTAAAGATGAGTTTTGGTGTCTGTGCTTGGTCTGTTGAGACTAAACTGAAACTGTTTGGGCACATGGATGTTGCTTATGTTTGGTGAAGAAAGGGAGAGGCCTTCAACCCTAGGAACACAGTCCCCACAGTTAAACATGGTGGTGGGGAGTGATCATGCCAGGTCTGTTTTGGCAGCCCCAGGCACAGGGATCCTTATCTGGGTGCATGGCATCATGAAAAAAGAAAAAAAAAGAAAATTATGTTGACATTTTGAGAGAGAATATACAGAAATCTGTTCATAGTCTAGGTTTAGGTCGTCGCTGGGTCTTCCAACAAGACAATGACCCAAAGCATACATCAAAATTAGTCCAACAGCCCCTCAAGGATTCCAAAACCAAGATCCTGGAGTGGCCCGCACAGAGCCCAGACCTCATTCATATTGAGAATCTGCTCAAAGTGAATGTCCATGCTCGGAAACAATGCAATTTGGACCAGCTAGAACAATTTGCAATGGAAGAATGGGCCAGAACTTTGATGACCAGCCAACCTAGTAAAAGAACCACTTAAGAGATTGTTGTCAGTTGTACTGTGAAAGGTACACTATTGACTATTAATGACCAGGGAGCTAATAATTTTGGATATCTTATTTTTGCCCTTTCTTGTTTCAACTCGGCGTATCAAAATATCCTAATTCCACTTAGTGTACATTGTTTTTTATAGTGTATTTGTTTCCAAAATAACAAACACTTGTTGTGGTGTGGAAAAAATGTGGAAACAAAGAATGCTTTCAGAAATATAAATAATGATTGTTTATTTATCATTAATAAATGCAAAGTGAGCGAACAAAAGAAAATCTAAATCAAATCAATATTTGTGTTACTACCTTTTGCCAAACCAGCATCAGTTCTTTCCAGGGCACACTTGCACAAAGTCAGGGATTCTGTAGGATTATAGTCGGTGTCTGATCAACCAATTTTACCAAACAGGTGCTGATAATCATCAATGTCACACAGAGGTTGAAACACAGTCATGTTTGGAACAACCTACCAGCCGAGTTCCTTCAAAAACTGTGTGCAAGTGTACCTACAAGAATTGATGCTGTTTTGAAGGCAAAGGGTGGTCACACCAAATATTGATTAGATTTGTACTTCTTTGTTCATTCACTGCATTTTGTTGATTGATGAAAATAAAAGATGAACACTTCCATTTCTGAAAGCATTCTTTTGTTTAGAAAGAGTACACTGCTTAGTGCTTTGCACAGTACTGTATATATATATATATGTATATATATACAGTACTGTGCAAAGTTTTAGGCAGGTGCAAAAAATATATAATATATCTATATATATATATAGATATATATATATATATATATATATGTATATATATATATATGTATATATATGTGTGTGTGT
>CM029377.1:20467199-20482199 GCA_017165825.1 Hepsetus odoe
TAAAGCTGCAGCTGCTAAACATGTTTATTTAAAGCTCTTTAGTTCATGGTCCCAGTGAGTGAGGAACAGAGACAAGAGAACACCTTCCTATTCTTTAAGTCCTTGTTTGCCTAATTCACCTCATAATTTCAAAAAGCAAAGTACAGTGTAGTGTAGTACAGTACAGTGTAGTGCAGAACAATACAATGCAGAACAGTACAGTAATATACAGAACAGTGTAGTGCTGTACAGAACAGCATAGTATAGTACAGAACAGTGCATTATAGTGCAGTACAGTACAGTACAGTGCAGTGTAGTACAGTAAAGTGCATTATAGTGCAGTACAGTACAGTGCAGTGTAGGACAGTACAGTACAGAACAGTAGAGTACAATAAAGTACAGAACAGTAGGATAGAGTACAGAACATTGTAGTACAGTAGAGTATGGTACAGTCTAGTACAGTAAAGTATAGTGCAGTAGAATACAGAACAGTGTGAAAATGACTATTTTTGTCATTGTGAGAACACACAGCACAGCACACAGTGAACCACAACAAAATTGGACTTCTGCATTTAACCCATGCACATAAACACACACCGCAGCAGGGGCAGCTATGAAAGCACCGTGACGGGGACAGTAACTTGCTCAAGAGTACCTCAGGGCAACCTACTGATAAGAGGTTTGAAGCCACAATCTTCCGATCCTGTGGCCAAACTCCCTACTAGGCCACCACTGCCTGTGGTACAGTGGAATACAGTACAGTGTAGTGCAGTAGAATACAGAAGAGTGTAGTATAGTGGAATACGGTATAGTATAGTACAGTAGAGTACAGTACAGTGTAGTACAGTAGAGTACAGAAAAGTTTAGTACAATAAAATACAGAACAGTGTAGTAGAATGTACTGGAGTAGAGTACAGAACAGTGTAGTACAGTGCAGTGCAGTGTAGCACAGTAGAGTACAGCAGTGTAGTACAGTATGAGTACAGAAAGGTTTAGCACACAAAGTACAGAACAGAGTAGTACAATGTCCTGAGTAGAGTACAGAACAGAGAGAAAATAGCAGAGTACAGCACAGTGTAGTAGAGTAGAGTACAGAACAGTGTAGTACAGTAGAATACACTACAGTGTAGTACAGTAGAGTACAGAACAGTGTAGTACAGTAGAGTGCAGTGCAGTGTAGGACAGTAGAGTACAGAACAGTGTAGTACAGTAGAATACAGTACAGTGTAGTACAGTATAGTACAGAACAGTGTAGTACAGTAGAGTGCAGTGTGTAGTACAGTGTAGTACAGAACAGTGTAGTACAGTGTAGAACAGTACAGTGTAAACAGCAGAGACAGAACAGTGTACAGTAGAGTGCAGTGCAGTACAGTGTAGTACAGTAGAGTACAGAACAGTGTAGTACAGTAGAGTACAGTGCAGTGTAGTACAATGTACTGGAGTAGAGTACAGAACAGAGTAGTACAGTGGAGTACAGAAGAAAATTGGAGTAGAGTACAGAACAGAGTAGTACAGTAGAGTACAGAACAGTGTAGTGCAGTGTACTAGAGTAGAGCACAGAACAGAGTAGTACAGTAGAGTACAGTACAGTGTAGTAGAGTAGAGTACAGAACAGTGTAGAACAGTAGAATACAATACAGTGTAGTACAGTAGAGTACAGAACAGTGTAGTACAGTAGAGTGCAGTGCAGTGTAGTACATTAGAGTACAGAACAGTGTAGTACAGTAGAGGACAGTACAGTGTAGTGCAGTAGAGTATAGAACAGTGTAGTACAGTAGAATACAGTATAGTGTAGTAGAGTACAGAACAGTGTGGTACAGTAGAGTGCAGTAAGTGCAGTGGTAGTACAAAGAGAGCATGAACAGTGTAGTGGCCAGTAGAGTACAGTGCAAAGTGTAGCACAGTAGAGTACAGGAAAAGTTTAGGCTAAATAAAGTACAGAACAGTGTAGTACAATGTACTGGAGTAGAGTACAGAATAGAGTAGTACAGTAGAGTACAGAACAGTGTACTGGAGTAGAGTACAGAAATAGAGTAGTACAGTAGAGTACAGAACAGTGTAGTACAGTAGAGAGTACAGTGTAGTGTAGTACAGTAGAGTACACAGAAAGGTTTAGTACAATAAAGTACAGAACAGAGTAGTACAATGTCCTGGAGTAGAGTACAGAACAGAGTAGTACTTTAGAGTACAGTACAGTGTAGAGTAGAGTAGAGTACAGAACAGTGTACTACAGTAGAATACAGTACAGTGTAGTACAGTAGAGTACAGAACAGTGTAGTAGAGTAGAGTGCAGTGCAGTATAGTGTAGTAGAGTACAGAACAGTGTAGCACAGTAGAACACAGTACAGCACAGTAGAGTACAGCACAGTGTAGTACAGTAGAGGACAGTACAGTGTAGTGTAGTACAGTAGAGTACAGAACAGTGTAGTACAGTAGAGTGCAGTGCAGTGTAGTACAGTAGAGTACAGAACAGTGTAGTACAGTAGTGTACAGTACAGTGTAGTACAGTAGAGTACAGAACAGTGTAGTACAGTAGAGTGCAGTGCAGTGTAGTACAGTAGAGTACAGAACATGTAGTACACAGAGGACAGCATACAGCAGTGTAGTACAGTAGAGTACAGAACAGTGTAGTACAATAAAGTGCAGTGCAGTGTAGTACAGTAGAGTACAGAAAAGTTTAGTACAATAAATTACAGAAGAGTGTAGTACAATGTACTGGAGTAGAGTACAGAACAGAGTAGTAATAGTAGAGTATTGAACAGTGTAGTGCAGTACTGGAGTAGAGTACAGAACAGAGAGTTGTACAGTAGAGTACAGAATATGTGTAGCAGTGTACTGGACAAGAGCACAGAATGAGTAGTACAGTAGAGTACAGAATAGTAGAGTAGCACTGCAGAGAGGCAACAGTGTGTAGCACAGTAGAGTACAGAACAGTGAGTGCTGGTAGAGTACAGAAAAGTTTAGTACAATAAATACAGAAGAGCAGTACAATGTACTGGAGTAGAGTACAGAACAGAGTAGTACAGAGAGTACAGAACAGTGTAGCAGTGTACTGAGTAGAGTACAAGAATGAGTTGTGCAGTAGAGTACAGAACAGGTAGTGCAGTGTACTGGACAAGAGCACAGAACAGAGTAGGGTACACAGTAGAGTTAAAAAGAATATAAAGTGCAGTGTACTGCAGTAGAGCACAGAACAGAGTAGTACAGTAGAGTACAGAAATAGTGTAGTGCAGTGGTACTGAGAGTATGAACAGAGTAGTACAGTAGAGCACAGAACAGTGAGTGCAGTGTACTGGAGTAGAGTACAGCACTGTGAGTAGTACAGTAGAGTACAGAATATGTAGTGCAGTGTACTGAGAATACAGAACAGAGTGGCACAGTAGAGTATAGTATAGAATATAGAACAACGTAGTACAGTGTACTGGAGTAGAGTACAGTAGAGTATAAAGCAGTTTATAGTGCAGTATAGCATAGTGTAGCGTATTGTACAGTAATGTAGAGTAGACATTTGAGAATATTTGAAATATCTTCTTTGCTCGGCCAAAATTAATGTTTAACTTAAAATTAATGTAACTTAACATTTTCTATTCCATCCATCCATCCATTTTCTTCCGCTTATCCGAGGTCGGGTCAGGGGGCAGCAGCTCCAGCAGGGATGCCCAGACTTCTCCTCTGGCCACTTCTTCCAGCTCTTCCGCGGATCCTGGGCGCTCCCAGGCCAGCCGAGAGACACAGTCCTCCAGCCGCAGTCCTGTGCCCTCTCCCCGGTCTTTCTCCGTGGGATGTGCCCAGAACACCTCACCAGGGAGGTGTCCAGGGGGCATCCTAATTAGATGCCCGAGCCACTTCATCTGACTCCTCTCAATGCGGAGGAGCAGCGGCTCTACTTTGAGCCCCTCCCGGATGACTGAGCTTCTCACCCTATCTCTAAGGGAGAGTCCAGACACCCTGGGCGGAGGAAACTCATTTCGCCGCTTGTATTCGGGCGGGACTCGTTTCTTTCTCGTCAATATCACAGTCGAGACCATAGGTGAGGGTGGGAACGAGATCGACCGGTAAATTGAGAGCTTTGCCTTCTGGCTCAGCTCCTTCTTCACCATGACGGACCGATGCAGAGCCCACATCACTGCAGAAGCTGCCCATCCGCCTGTCGATCTCCCGCTCCATTTTACCCTCACTGCGGAACAAGATTCTGAGATACTCTAAATTCTCCACTTAGCAAGGTCTCACTCTCAATCCTGAGAGGGCATTCCACCTTTTTCCTGACTGAGGACCATGGCCTCAGATTTAGAGGTGCTGATTCTCATCCCAGCCGCTTCACACTGCCAACCGCATCCAGAGAGTTCTGGAAGGTCACGGCATGATGAGCCAACAGGACAACGCCATCTGCAAAAAGCAGTGACCCAACTCTGAGCCCACCAAACCGACCTCAACGCCCTGGTTGCTTAGAAATCCTGTCCATAAAAGTTATGAACAGGATCGGTGACAAAGGGCAACCCTGGCGGAGTCCAACCCTCACCGGGAACAGGTCCGACTTACTGCCGGCAATGCGACTAAAGTTTGACACCGGTTGTGCCAGGGACCGGACAGCCTCTGAACAGGGAATCCAATACCTATACTCGAGTACTTCACAGAGCCCCGAGGACACGGCTCTAATGCTCTCCAAGTCCACAAAGCACATGTAAATTGGTTGGGCAAACTCCCATGCACCCTCCAGGACCCTGCTAAGGGTGTAGAGCTGGTCCACTGTTCCGCCACCTGGACGAAACCACACTGCTCCTCCTGATCCGAGAAGCTCGACTATCCGGACGGACCCTTCCTTTCCAGGATCTCTGAATAGAGTTCTCTCTCTGAGGCTGAGAAGGTGATTCGATAATTGGAACACACCTCCGTCCCTTTTCTAAAGGAGGGGGACCACCACCCCGGTTTGCCAACTAGAGAAGGCCGTCTCAATGTCCACATGCGATGTTGCAGGCATGTCAGCCATGACAGTCTCTACAACATCCAGAGCCTTGAGGGAACTCTTGGGCGGATCTCATCCACTCTCGACCCCTGCCACCATGAGCTTTTTGACCACCTTGGCAACCTCATCCCAGAGATGGAAGAGTCCACTCTATGTTCCTGCAGGCTCTGCCTTCCTCCTGGAAGCGCATGTTGGTGAATTAAGGAGGTCTTCAAGTACCCCCACCCCACCCACAACGCCCCGAAGAGTCGAAGGGTCAGCAGCGCACCATCCCCACCATACACTGCAGTTGACCGTGGCACTGCTTTCCCTCTCCTGAGACACCGGATGGTGGACCAGAATTTCCTCGTAGCTGTCTGGAAGTCCTTCTCCATGGCCTCTCCAAACTCCTCCCATGCCCGAGTTTTTGCCTCAGCAACCACCAGAGCCGCATTCCGCTTGGCCTGTCGGTACCTATCAGCTGCCTCTGAGCCCCACTGGCCTCTTCTTCAGCTGATGGCATCCTCAACCGTGATGCTACCAGCGTCCAATAACAAAACACCGCCTCTGGTTCAGATTGGGGGCCATTCCCCAATTACGCTCTTCCAGGTGTCACCGTCATTACCCACGTGAGCATTGAAGTCCTCAGCAGAACGATGGAGTCACCAGGGAGGGGACGCCTCAGCGCTCCAGAGACCCCAGAAAGGGTGGGGTAGTCCAGAATGCTGTTTGGCGCAAGCGCAGACAACACTAAGGACCCGCCCTCGACCAAGGCGCGGGCCGCCACCCTTCATCCACCGGGGTAAAACCTCAACAGATTGGCCCTAAGCCGTGGGGCACAGCATGCCCAACACCTGCTCGGCGCCTCTCACCAGTGGCACCCAGAGTGGAAAAGAGTCCAGCCCCTCTCAAGGAGACTGGTTCCAGAGTCCAAGCTGTGTGTCGAGGTGAGCCCAACTATATCTAGCTGGAACTGCTCAACCTCGCGCACTATTTTAGGCCTCTTCCCCACCAGAGAGGTGACGCTCCACGGCCCCTAGAGCCAGCTTCTGCAGCCGAGGATCGACCGCCAAGGCCCTGCCAGCCACCGCCCAGCTCACAACGCATCTGGGACCTCTTTGGCCCTCCTGCACAGGTGGTGAGCCCATGGGAAGGGGACCCACGTTGTTTCTTGGGCTGAGTTCGGCCGGGCCCCATGAGTGGCTGGGCCTGACTGCCAGCCGGGCCATTCCCACCTCCAGGCCTGGCTCCAGAGGGAGGCCCCGTGACCCACGCCCGCAAAGGGAAAACGCCTTCCATAGTTTTTATTCATCATAAGAGGTCCTTCTGGAACCGCTCTTTCTCTTCCCTCACCTAGGACCTGTTTTCCTGTTTGCCTACCAAGGGCATAAAGCCCCTGACAACATAGCTCCCAGGATCATTGGGACATGCAAACCCCTCCACCACAATAAGGTGGCGGTTTCATTTCAGGGCAGATAGTAATTTTTATATATACATTTTTATGTGTGTTTCAAACACACATTATTTATTTTTAAAATGAACGTCCGGAGTATTATTTATTTTGCTTTATTTTTATTAGGTGCACTGGCCATTTTTCAGTTTTAAATAAAAGGATAAATAAAACAAAAAAGATTAATCACTATATAAAATTTTTAAAAGTCATTGCCAGGCATTTTGGTGGCAAAATAGAAAGTGTAGAGTTGTTGTTGGAGGCATTTGTAGGGATGCTCCTGTCCACTGCATCCACTTGCAACCAGTCTGTAGACAAAATGTTGCGAACCTTTTTGAACCCGGTTCCAGGTTTTCCTGTCAATGGGGGACATGAAACAGTCAGAGAACAGTCGGTTGTTTATGTTGGAAGCAGGAAAAAAGGACGAGTGTGAGGATCTGAAGGACAAGCTGTTAATAGGACTGGAGAACCCGTGTCTGGGTCTACTGAAAACGTTCTGGTTCTGATAGAAAGGTGTGAGAACACACAGCTCAGCTATGTATGGAGCTGCAGACTGATCAACGTGCATGTCAATGTCCATGTGCACCACTTAGAAGCTCTTACAATGGACATCAGAGATGGACCATGGAAGAAGGTGGGCTGCTTCCTAGATGGACTATGTTCTTTTCCATCATGTGGATGGCTGAGTGTGTGTGTGTGTCCTTACCTGGGTAGGAGACACCAGGATGCACTATGGAAGAAAATGTGATGCTCTGGACAGTGATCTGCTGGAAAACCTGAGGTCCTGCATTCATGTGGACATTGCTTTGACACCTAAATATCCCTGAAGAACAAGGTCTCTTTTCATGGTGAGGTGGGCTCAGAGCTGCTGTGGGAGGATTTGACTGGTGTAGCTGAACTTGCTTGAGGACTCATTTGTATATTGCTGTGACAATGTCATCAAGAGCAGGTGAGGGAATGATGAGATTTGGGACAGTAGTGTGTCACACACTCATGGACAGATAATCTGTCTGTGGGTGTTTTATGGAGAGTTTGAGAAACAGCAGGAAACACACACTCACATACACACACACACACACACACACACACACACACACAACACACACACACACACACACACACGCACACACACTCCCAGAGGGATACAGGCTACCTTTTTGCAGGAAGTATTTATAGAGAGTTTGACAAAGAGTAGCTTGGCAGGGAAGAAAGCTTTAATGCACACACACACACACCTACACACACACACACTCCATGACCTTGGCTGGTTGTAGTTTAGTAAATGAGACAAACTCAGATTTACCTCCAGTTTGACAGGTTCAGTGAGTGAGGGTGGAAAATGACAAGCCTTCTGACACACACACACACACACACACACACACACACACACACACACACACACACACAGTGTGAAATTGAACTGTGGGGAAATTGGGGCCCTGCAGCGTCGTCCTACTGCGTGTTCGTCTGAAACACTAAAGCACCGCTGCTGTTTGTGTCGTTGTGTCTGTGTTGATTTGTTTATGTTTTTACATTGTGTTGTTGTTTTATTTGTGTTGTTTTTGTTGTGTTTGTGTCATTTTGTTTGTGTTGTTGCATTTTTGTTGTTTTGTTTGTGTCATTGTGTTGTTTTGCTGATGTTTTTGTTGTGTTTGTGTTGTTTGTTTTTGCGTTTATGTTGTGTTTGGTTCTGGTTGTGTTTTGTTTTGCTGTGAACATTTTTGTGTTGTTATTGTTTGTGTTGTTTTAAAGTAATGGTTGTGTTAATGTTGTTGTTTTGTGGATGCACAAATGTCCTTGTCGGTTCTCCTATCCTGCAGGTGTTTCTGTTAGAGGTTCTCGCTTTGATCTTCAGGTTCTGTTTAGTGCTGCCAGGATCAAGGTGCAGAATGTGGACCTAATCCAGGAAGAGACAAATGGACCAAAGATTTTGTTTTTCGTTTCTTTGCTTTGAGGAACTTTTGAAGGCTCTGTTGATGCAGAATGAGGGATAGTTCTTCATTAACACCTCTCACTGTTTCATTTTTCCATCATTGTTTGAAGTCTGCATCCACCTAATAATGGAGACATTTATCAAGCTTCTCAGATTACGTCCACAAGACACTCCTGCCCTTGGGTCACCCTGCCTTCCAGTCCAGGTACCGATCTACACATTTTGGGTCAAACTGTCCGACCTCCCGTCTCTCTTTTTGTCCAAGAATGAGTCCTGTCTTCTTTGGATGTCAAACTGCTGAGCTGCATTCCACTAAAAATGGCCTTGAACTAAATTTAAACATTAAAGGCGGAAAACAAGATCCAAATGCTCGGCCTGGAGTTTAGTGAGGACGTCGCTTCACTAGCGTCACGCTTTCAGAGACGTGTCTTTTGAGATGTCCTTCAAGAGTCAATGGGATGAAGAAAAAATGCTTTTGTAATTTTCTTGTAAAAAAAGATGGTGAATGTTTATATTTCAGGTAATCGACTCTGTAGTGATTTTGTCAGGTGGGAAGAGTGTGGGAGATTTGTCTGGAAAGATTTTATATGGTCAGGACAAATATCAGACCTTCACTCCAGAGCTGCTCTTCAGGAGGGTCTTGTTTTTAATTATTTAATCGCTAAGACGAAGCTGACGTCTCCCTTTTAGATTCAGAGACGTCTTTGAGCAGAAGTGTTGTTGAAATTGTGGAAATTCAGTTTTGACACCAAAAAAGGGACATTTCCTCTGGGATAACAAATAAAAGTTTCTCCCTAGTAAAGATTAAAAGTAAAAAAAAACAGGCCAACTAGTCACAACATTGACAGTGTGCTCAGAATGTCAAATAGTCACTTTCACTGTTAAAATACTTTTGGGAAAGCAAAAGGTGGGGTGTATCCAGCGTTCTGAGGACACGGCATTATTGTATGTGGACACAACTGAAGAATTTTTAAAATATTCAGAAGTCAAAGTTTCCTGAATCGCAGGTCTGGACGCCCTCGTCTGTCTCCTGTCTTACCGGGAAATAGTCCCATCAGCCATTGGTCACCAATTTAATGGAACCTTCTTCTGGAATCTTAAAATTTTTCCATGGCAACGTTACCTACCCTGTATCTATCATTTTAAATGACGCTTGATATCCAGCCACTGACGCCCTTCTTCGTATCTGATGACAGAAAATGTGTTGAACTTGTTCAGTGAACTTAAACTTCTGGAATTAAACTTATTTCAAATGTTTTCTGAAAAACATGCCTTAATTATTCATGTTTGTGTCCATTTTCTTGGACCTTGATTTCTTTTTTTTTTGTTTTGTTCTCTTTTGTCCCCATAGTTCTGTCTTGGTCTAAGGACACCTCCAGCAGAGGACACGAAGGGCGTCCAGGATGAGTGCCGCTCCAATATCTGCTATTCTTGGTATTTTCTTGTGTTATAGTAATAAAATGTATAAAATAATACTGTAGGGTAGTCTAGTGGTAGGGTACTTGCCTACGGACCTATGACTCAAGAGGTCCCAGGTTTGAATCCCACCTCGGCACTATCACCACTGGGTCCCTGAGCAAGACCCTTAACTCTGAATTGCTCCAGGGGGACTGTCCCTGTAATTAGGACATGGAAGTCGCTCTGGAGTGTCTCCTAAATGCCAAATGTAAATGTAAATGTAATACAGTTATAATTGTGTAATTATATGCCCATATGTGTAAATCAGTTAATACAGTATACAAGTAACACTAAATGTGTAATAACAGTACAAAACCCGAGAAATAAAGGTGTACAAAACAGAAAGTTACAACAGAATTACAACAGAAAGTTAATAAACTACAGTAAAGTTAATAAATGTGTGACTAAATTTAATTAATAAATGTGTAAATAGTGAAATTGCAGCTAATACATGTGTAATTACACTAAAAACTACAGCGTTACACGTGTAAGTACACATGTTGTAAAAATTATAGTTAGACTAAATACGTGTAATTATACCCCTGAAGGTCCCCGTACGGGCCACCACTCTGTAGCGGTTGCGGCGATCACTGAACGATTTCTCTGTACCACCCTCTAACCTAACAGACACTGCTTTCCACCACAATACACGGACAAACCTTCAGTGTTTTAATATGTACAAGTGTTTCTCCAAACAACATAGAATATAAATAAACAAAACAAACACACAAACAAACAATGAAAAGTACACGATTTAGTCCAATCAGGCTGTCCAGTCTTGTAAGGATGATTCCGGAGATGGTAGATGGCAAACAGAACAGTCTTACCACGAAGGTGATGGAGTAGGGGATGATAGAACTGATGGTAGAAGTAATCCTGAGTTGAATTGAGTGTCCAAATAGTCCAACGGGGTTAATCCACAACATGGAAGATTTGTGCTCTGCCAGTCTTCTTTGTGAACGATATAATAACATGCCACAAAAAGAAAGCGATTTTTAACAAGTGACATGGAAACTTAGTTTTCCTCATACTTTTCTTTCCAAAAGCTTTAACGCCCCACTCTTTCCAAACACTGCTCCCCTCCCTGCTAATTAGTCACCTGATTATATCAGGTAAGCTCTTAAAGGAAGTAGTGCACATGGGCTAGAGCACCTCTGCTTTCTGGGAGGAATACCATGCTGAGCCTAGGGGTGGACCTCCCTTATGGCCATCGGCTATGAGCAGCATTATGTGCGGTGTCACACCTGTAAACCTTCCCTTTCACTCTCACTGGTACCCATCTGTCACAAATCACTCCAGCCACTTACCAATTCCAACTCAGTTCTGCACCCTCTCTTCTTCACCTCTCTTCCACACTTGCCATTATTCTGAACTGCTGATCCAGAGTATTTAAACTCCTCCACCTTCACCTCCTCTACTCCACTCCTCCATCCTCACCACTCCACTGTCCTCATTTTCATTCTCACTCATGTATTTTGTCTTTGTCCTACTCACTTTCATTCCTCTCCTCTCTAGAGCAGATCTCCATCTTCCAGGCCTCCTCGTTGTCCCTGCCTCACTGCAGATCACAATACCATCAGCAAACATCATCGTCCATGGAGACTCCTGTCTAACCTTGTCCGTCAACCTGTCCATTACTATTGTAAACAAAAATGGGCTCAGCGCTGACCCTTGATTTAATCCAACCGCTACCTTAAATGCATCCGTCACTCCCCCTGCAGATCTCACCACTGTTATACTGCCATCATACATATCCTGAACAACTCTCATATACTTCTCTATAACACCTGACTTCCTCATACAAAACCACAACTCTTCTCTAGACACTCTGTAATCTGCTTTTTCTAAGTCCACAAAGGGACAATGCAACTCCTTCTGACCTTCTCTGTACTTCTCCATCAACACCCTCAGAGCAAACATTGCATCTGTAGAGCTCTTGTGTAATTTCATTAAATGCTGTGCAGTAATACATGTGTAATGAAATTAGCTGCACTAGTTTAGTCTAGCATTAGTTTATGTTTTTTATCATACATTTATTAATAAAGTATTGTGTAAAGACTGGATATAGATTTTTGGTGAAGAGCATTTTTTTGACTGTAAAAAATTATTTCAGTGCCATATAAACACAAACACTCATTCCTATATGAACACACACACACACACATACACACACACACAAAGTGTTTCATTGACAGGCTGTCACAGTTCTGAGCTGTGGGAGCTGCCTGTCCATGGCTGACTGGACAAGGAAACACAGAGTTCACAGCTGGAACACACACACATTAGACATATTAGTTATACAATATATTTATTATTACATTATCACATTGGGGCCACACACACACATACACACATTGTTCAGCCCCACAGAGACTTTATCTAGTTGGGTTGTCTGGGCCAAAAGTCTGGCTGTCCTGTGTGTGTGTATGGTTGTTCCAGAACATCCATACAGGCTCGATGTTAAAGTAATTTTTCTGTTAAACATCTTTCCTGCTCTCTGTGTCTGTCTCTCTCTCTCTGTATTTCTGTCTCTGTCTCATTGTGTGTGTTTGTGTTTGTGTGTGCTTATGTGTGTGTGTCTGTGTGTGTGTGTGTGTGTGTGTGTGTGTGTGTGTGTGTGTGTGTGTGTGTGTGTGTGTGTAAAAGGCATGTGTGTGTTTGTAGGGTTGTGTGTGTGTGTGTGTGTGTGTGTGTCACTTAATTGCCCTGGCACTTAAAATCCCACCACTTCCATCCAAGTTTCCACCCTCTGTCTCACCAGGCCAATTCGCTCACACTCACACACATGCACACACACACACACACACACACACACACACACATTAACTAAGTGTCGTATGGTGCGGTTCAAACGCCCCGTCGATTCCTTCTGGCGGCCTCTGTGTCTGATGTGGGATTGACATGTTTATTTGTCTGTTGTTTGTTTATTTATTTGCTGGGCCCCCAACACACACACACACACACACACACACACACACACACACGCACACACATGCGCACACACACACAGGACCTCCTAATGGTAGGATTTGTTTACCATTCGGCCCCGTCTCCTGTGGCGACACAGTGAACTGTGAACGTGCCCTCATGCTGAGAGGAGCTCGGCCTACACACACACACACACACACACACACACACACACACAAACACACACACACACACACCCACACACACACACTATCCATGTTTCTCTCATTTGCCATGTCATTACATCCATAAACAGCAACAGTCTGGCCTGGTAGTATAGACACTCACACACACACACACACACACGTACACACACACCAGACAGACAAACGTCAGCGATTCATATTTATACTCACAGACTTTCCACTTTATTAGAAAGCTGTTCTGTCCTTTACAATGACTTTTGGTGAATTTATAGAATAAAAGTTCAGTTTATACGTCTCCAACCCATATAACATAGTTGGCATCACTACTGTCTCTAACCTGTATAATATAGCTGGTCGCACTACCGTCTTCAACCCCTATAACATAGCTTGTCTCACTATCATCTCCAACCCATATAACATAGGTGGTTTCACTAACGTCTCCAACTCAACTAACATAGCTGGTCTCACTAACATCTCCAACCCGTATAACATAGCTGGTCTCACTATTTTTGTGTATACCTTTCAGAAAGCAATGATGATGAAAAGGGGCAAGGAGACATGGACAAATTCCACTCTGGTCTGTCCATTTCTGTCCCTCACAATGAGATGAAGAGCCTGATGAATGCTCCACTCTTCCCAAAGTGCAGTGCGTCGTCACTCCATCACTCCTATAAAAGAAGAGATGAAAATTGCTTTAAAGGATAAGCCATCCTGGAGCCTGTCCCTGTGCACCCAGGACAAAAGGCAGATGTGTCCATTTCCCAAAAGAAATCGCGTGACACAGGATCAGAGTTTAGGGACTTGTTAACGAAAAAAATGACCTGGAGACCATGACGTGCAGCTGACCAGGTTATATCTGCAACACAAACCGTATAACCTTTTGCCAGATTTAGCTCCGCCTTCACCGTGTGATTGGTTGTGAGTGTCAGACTTATTCACGGTAACCTAGCAACAACATCCAGCTGCATGAAATCTTGAATGCACGTCATCTGGTGAATGATGCAAGTGAGGATCGAAGAAAAACAAATGTTATTAGTTTCCAACACTTTGCATCACGCCCACTCTTGCAGCCCCTCCCACTTTTACAGCTCCGCCAACTCTTACAGTTCATCAGTGCAGTTTGTTGTCCTGTAGGTCTGTAGATCATCTCTATTTTGTCCTGTAGGTCTGTAGATGGCCTCTATGTGGTACTATATCTGTAGATCATCTCTATGATGTCCTGTAGGTCTGTAGATGCATCTCTATGTTGTCCTGTAGGTCTGTAGATGGCCTCTATGTGGTACTATATGTCTGTAGATCATCTCTATGTTGTCCTGTAGGTCTGTAGATGTTCTCTATGTTGTCCTGTAGGCCTGTAGATCATCTCTATGTGGTTCTGTAGGTCTGTAGATGTTCTCTATGTGGTCCTGTAGGTCTGTAGATTGTGTTTATGTGGTCCTGTAGGCCTGTAGATGGCCTCTATGTTGTCCTGTAGGTCTGTAAATGTTCTCTATGTGGTCCTATAGGTCTTTTGGGGGCCTCTGTGTGGTCCTGTTGGTCTGTTGATGGTTTTGTTGTCCTGTAGGTCTGTAGATGGTCTCTATGTTGTCCTGTAGGTCTGTCGATGGCCTCTATGTGATCCTGTATGTCTGTAGATCATCTCTATGTGGTCCTGTAGGTCTGTAGATGATTTTATGTTGTCCTGCAGGTCTGTAGATGGTCTCTATGTTGTCCTGTATGCCAGTAGATGGCCTCTATGTGGTCCTGTATGTCTGTAGATCATCTCTATGTGGACCTGTAGGTCTGTAGATGGTCTCTTTGTTGTCCTGTAGGTCTGTAAATGTTCTCTTTGTTGTCCTGTAGGTCTGTAGATGGCCTCTATGTGGTCCTTTAGATCTGTAGATTGTGTTTATATGGTCCTGTTGGTCTATAGATGGCCTCTATGTGGTCCTATAGGTCTGTAGGGGGCCTCTGTGTGGTCCTGTAGGTCTGTCGATGGTTCTGTGTTGTCTTTTAGGTCTGTAGATGGTCTCTATGTTGTCCTGTAGGTCTTGATGGCCTCTATGTGGTCCTGTATCTCTGTAGATCATCTCTAGGTGGTCCTGTAGGTCTGTAGATGATTCTATGTTGTCCTGTAGATCTGTAG